>PVJX010027905.1:0-24387 GCA_004027295.1 Dolichotis patagonum
TGGTTCTGTCTACCACATTGTGTCTCATTGGAATTTGAATATGTGTGATAGTTCAAACAAATTTTTTTCTTTTTTATCAAAAATGAGATATTATAATACCCATTGATCATTCTCTGTTATTCGGTTCAGAAAGCCCTGGAATTCTTTCACTATATGCATGCCTTTATACTATTGTGTTATGTTTGATATTATTGTAATTCAAACTATGCTCAACTATAGCAGAGTAAGAGATATGGCGTTAGATACTGTTGATGTCCAGTTGACTTAATGTAAAGTACTGTGTTGCCTATGTTGTCCTCTTCTGATCTGCTCTGTACTGCCCCCTTTTGTTTTATTCTCTTTTAAATAAAAAAATAAAAAATAAAAAAAAATAGTAGATTGCAATATCCCACTTTCTACAATAAATCATCCAGCATCACTTGCTAAAGAGGAATCTTTCAAGAAAGGAAGAGCCCATTGATCCAGCAAACTTCATTGTTATCTTATTTTAAATAAGTGTCAGAGTCAACCCAACCTTCACCAACCAGCAAACTAGTTATTAGTCATCAACACCAGGACAGGATCTTCTACCAGAAAAAATATTACAACTCACTGAAGGCTCAGATGCACATTAGAATTTTCAATATTTGTTAATGACAGTATATACATTTTATTAGACACAATGCTGTTATTGCACATAGTAGATTATGATAGTGTAAATATAACTTTAACATGCATTGATAAAAATAATTCATGTGACTCATTTTATTGCAATATGTGTTTCATTATAGTGCCCTGAACCAAACCCACAAGATCTCTGAAGTATTTCTCACTGAAAACATCTTTAAAAAAGAAAAAAAGATCTCACTCTAATTAACACCTCAACAAAAAAGAACGAACTAAACCCAAAGTTAACAGAAAGAGAAAATAATAATGATCAGAACAGAAATAAAGAAAAATAGAAGAAAACTGAAAAAAACACAATGGTAATTATAGTTAGTTTAATGAAAAGATAAAATTAACAAACTTTTAAACAGACTTAGAAAAAGTAAAAAGGCGACTCAAAACAAGAAATGAAAGAGGAAACATCAAAACTAATATCACAAAAATATAGACCATAGGAAGTAATATGGAAAAAATATATATGGAAAAAAATATATGGAAAAAATTCATAATGTAAATGAAATGGGTAAATTTCTAAATACATACAACCTACTAAGAATGAATTATGAAAAAAATACAAATTCTGAACACATCAATAATTGGGAGTTGAATTCAGTCCTGGGCCCTAAACGTGCACAGGTTGCATCCCAATACACACAGAAGCCTTGGAATGTTGCTCCCAGGCCATAAGACCACACCCCATGCCCATGATTATCAGAGGAGGCATGTGAGGTCCCTGCTGGCCTACCTGGGCCATGCCCAGTGAACTCCAACCACTACCAGGGACCTGAATTCAATCCCAGGCCATAATATGCATGGGTTGAATCACAGGGCATAGGGAAGGCTTGGAACTTCTCTCCCAGCTGGTAGACCATGCCTCGTGTCCAAAATCACCTGAGGATGAACAGGAGGTCCCCAAGGCCTAACTGGGCCATGCCCAATGAACTCCAAGCAGCTAACAGTTGCCTGCAGGCTGCCTTGGAAGCCAAAAGTGGGCCAGCTGATTAACAGCACACAGGGGAAGCTTTGAAACCTTTGACACACAGGGGAAGCTCAAAACCCAGTAATATAGAAAAATGAAGAAAACAAAAAGCAAAATGCAATCTCAAACTTCCAGCTCAACCCAAGCAAGCCCAGGAGACATGGACACAGAAGAAAATATGAGCCATACACCTGAAATTCCTGAAATAATTAACAACTGAAGTAAAGAAACAACTCTGAGAAGCTATAAAAGAACTCAGCTCAGAAATATTCACCCAGGTAAGAGAAGACATGATAAATGTAATGAAAGAAGTGCTAGACATATCAAAAGAAGACACAGTTAAAAAATTAGAGGAACAATGCAAAAAGATGGAAACCCTGAATGAACAATATAAGAAACAAACAGAATGCATGAAGCAGATTCAAAGACATATACAGGAAATCAAAAATTCCATCTAAAGTTGACAAAAATGCCTCAACAAAAGTGAAGAAAGACTTTCAGACCTCAAAGACAAGATTGCAGCTAGTGAACAAGAAGGAAAGACCTTTTAAAAATGAAAGGAACCAGGATAACAATTCAACAGCTGCAAGAATGCAAAGAAAAACAACGTAAGATTGATAGGTATAAACAAAAAGGAAGGTGACAACACAAATGATATCAAGAGGCTATTTACAGAAGTAATAGCTGAAAATTTCCTAAACATGAGAATGGAAACTGACATACAGATCAGTGAAGCATATAGAACTCCAAATAGCCAAAACCAAAAGAAAACTATACCCAGACATATAATTATCAACATTCCATGAATCCAATATAAAAACAGAATATTAAAGGCTGCTAGAGAGAAGAGACAAATCACCTATAAAGGAAAGCCTATCAGAATCACAGCAGACTTCTCAACACAAACAATGAAATCAAGAAGAGCATGGAGTGAAGTATTTCAGATCCTAAAGGAAAATGACTTCCAAACCAGACTGATGTACCCTGCAAAATTGTCCTTCAAAGATGGATGGAGAAATAAGACTGTTCCAGCTGTTCCATGACAAGGAACAGCTGAAGAACTTCATGACCACAAAACCAAACCTGTAAAGAATACTGAAAGACATTCTACACAGACATAGGAAAAAACCACTAAGCAAGGCAAACAATTAAACAGAGTGGAAAGGTAAAAAATCAACAGCAGAAAGATAACGTGTCAAAAGTAAACCAATATATATCAGTTATAACCATTAATGTAAATGACCTCAATTTACCAATTAAAAGAAACAGACTGACAGAATGGATCAAGAAACAACATCCAACCAAATGCTGTATAGAGAAACCCATCTAACCCAAAAGGAAGCTCATAGACTGAAAGTCAAAGGATGGAAAACAATACTCCATGCAATAGGATCTGCCAAAAAATCAGGGGTAGCATTCAGTTTGCAGACAATGTGAATTTCAAACCCAGAATGATCAGAAGAGATAAAGAAGGTCACCACATACCAGTTAGGGGAAAACTCCAAGAAGAAGAGATAACAATCTTTAATATCTATGCACTAAATTTGGGAGCACACAGCTATACAAAACAAATAGTAACAGAAATGAAAATATCAAATAAGCAATAACACAATTATAATAGGGAACCTTAATGTTCCATTGACACAAAAGGACAGATTGACCAGACAGAAAGTCAGCAAAGAAATAGCAGAACTGAATCACACCTGTGAACAAATGGACTTGGTAGACATATATAGAGTGTTTCACCCAACAACATCAGAATATACATTCTTCTCAGCAGCACATGGAACTTTCTCTAAAATAGACCATATATTAGCCCACAGAACATGCTTAAGTAAATGCAAAAGAATTGAAATTATCCCATGCATGTTATTGGATCATAGCACCATGAAACTAGAAATTAATGACAAAAGAAATTGCAAAAACTCCACAAACACATGTAAATTGAATAATACAATCCTGAGCAATCAGTGGGTCACAGAGGAAATTAAAGAAGAAAATAAATAATATTTATAGGCAAACAAAAACACAAATATATTTTACCAGAATCTATGGGATGCAATGAGAGCAGTCCTCAGAGGAAAATTTATTGCGGTGAATTCCCACATCATTAAAACAGAACAAACATAAATAAACAACCTGATGCTACACCTCAAACATCTAGAAAAAGAAAAGCAAGTCAAGCCCAAAGCCTAAAGAAGGGAGGAAATTATAAATGTCAGAGCAGAAATCAAGAAAACAATACAAAGAATCAATGAATCAAAAAGTTGGTTCTTTGAAAGAATAAATAAAATTGACAAGGCTTTAGGCAACCTTATTTTAAAAAGGGAAGAAAAAACCTCAAATACATGCAATAAGAAATGACGAGAGTAAAATCACTACAGACCCTGTGGAAATATAGAAGATCATCAATACCTATTTTGAAAAACTCTACTCTCATAGGCTTGATAACACAGAAGAAATGGACAGATTCCTAGAAACATGAATTACCAAAGCTGAGTCAACAAGATGTAAAACTGCTGAATAACCCAATTTCAATTAACAAAATTGAAAATGTAATTAAATCTCTACCAACAAAGAAAATTCCAGGTCCAGAGGGATTCACTGTGGAATTTTACAAGAAATTCAAAGAAGATTTAGTGCCGACACTCCTCAAACTCTTCAGTGAAGTTGAAAGGGAAACAATTCTCCCTAACTCATTCCTGGAAGCAAACGCTATTCTAATACCAAAACCTGAGAAAGACCCAACCAAAAAAGAGAGCTACAAACCAATCTCCCTAATAAACATAGATGCAAAAATTCTCCATAAAATTTTGGCAAACAGAAAGCAGCAATCATCAAGAAATTATACACCATGACCAAGTGGCATTCATCCCGGGAATGCAGGGATGGTTCAACATACACAAATCAATAAATGTAATCCACCATAACAAGAGAGCTAAAAATAAGAACCACATGATCATTTCTATAGATGCAGAAAAAGCTTTTGATAAGGTCCAGCACTTACTCATGATAAAAGCCTTACAGAAAATTGGAATAGATGGTCTTTACCTCAATATGATAAAAGCCATCTATGACAAACCAACAGCCAGCATCTTAGTAAACAGCCAAAAACTGAAAGCCTTTAGCCTAAAATCAGGAACAAGACAAGGATGTCCCTTATCACCACTCCTATTCAATAGTGCTGGAAATACTAGCCAGAGCAATTAGACAAGAGAGAGAAATAAAAGGAGTAAGGATAGGAAAAGAATAAGTTAAATTATCATTATTTGCAGATGACGTGATACTCTACATAGAAGACCCCCAAAACTCCATTGAAAAATTCCTAGGCATAATAAATGAATTCAGCAAGGTAGCTGGATACAGAGTCAAGATTCAAAAATCAATAACATTCCTATACACTAACAACAAAATCACTGACAAGCCACACCCTTCACAATAGCATCCAAAAAATGAAATACTTAGGAATTAATCTAACAAAAGAAGCAAAAGATCTATTCAGGGAAAATTATAATACCATGAAAAAAAAATTGAAGAGGACTTCAGAAAAATGGAAAGACATGCCTTGTTTATGGATAGGAAGAGCAAACATTGTGAAACTATGGCTGTTCTCCAAAAATTGTTATACAGATTTAATGCCATGCCAATCAAAATGACACTAGCATACTTCACAGATCTAGAGAAAACACTGCTAAAACTCATCTGGAACCAGAAGAGACCTAAAATAGAAAAGGCAATTCTAAGCAACAAAGGCAAGGTAGGAGGCCTCACAATTCCTAACTTGAAGTTATGCTACAAAGCTACTGTAATAAAATCAGCATAGTACTGGAATAAAAACAGACCTGAAGATCAATGGAATAGATTAGAAAATACAACTATCCATATCTTATTAAAGACTTTATGCATGTCAAAAGAGATTTCCAGCAGAGTGAAAAGAAAACCCACAAATTGGGAAAAAATCTTAATGGATTGTCCCTCAGACAAAGGACTTCTGTCTAGAACTCATAAAGAATTTTAAAAAATCAGACCCTCGAAATTCAAAGACCCAATCCAAAAATGGGCATCTGAAATGAATACACAGTTCTCAGGTGAAAAAATATGAATGGCAAATAAATACATGAAAAAATGTTCAACATCATTAGTCGTGAGAGAAATGCAAATTAAAACTACACTGAGATTCCACCTCACCCCAGAAAGAATGGCCAGGATAGAAAAAACTACCAACAACAAGTGCTGGAGAGGCTGTGGGGAAAAAGGAACTCTTCTGCACTGTTGGTGGGAATGTAGCCTGGTGCATCCACTGTGGAGGTCATTCTGGAGATTCCTCAAAAAGCTTGGATTAGAGGTCCCATTTGACCCAGCTATTCCATGTCTGGGCATATTCCCAGAAGAACTGAAAACATCATACCACAGTGATATATGTGCACTCACGTTTATAGCAGCACAATTTGTAATAACCAGATCTTGCAAACAACCTAAATGCTCATCCACTGCGGAATAGATAAAAAAAGCTGTGGTATTTTTATGCAATGGAGTACTACTCAGCTATAAAGAATGATCACATTGAGATATTTATAAGTAAATGGATGCAACTCGAGACCATACTCATCAGTGAAATAAACTCATGTGTAAATACCATATAGTCTCCGCAGTGTAAGAAATGGTAAGGGTATATAAGATACAAAAAAACTCAATAACTACAGTGAAAGGATAAGAATCTGCTTAAAGGGGAAAAAATAATATCTCAGAGAAAATGAAAAAGAAAAAGGAAGGGAAAAGAAAAATATCTAAAATTATATAAACACACTTAGGATAGCTAAGATAATTGTGCTACAAATTCTATAAGTTCTTGGAACAAAATAGTTGGCATTCATAGGATTGGAACAATTATGCATATTATTGTATAGTAATCTGAGGAACTCTTGAAGATCATTATGTAAAATAACAACCCTAGTTATGCTCATACCACCTATATTGAAGGTCTATATTGTCAGTGTTCTGAGCTCTTTGCTATTGCTTATGTCTTTTTTGTTTTGTGCTTCTCTAGGAATTTATTTTGTTTTGTCTTGTTTTCTTTTGCTTTTCCCTCTAATACAGAAAGGTTAGGTATACGTGTAGAGACTCATGCATGCGTAGAACTTCTCCTAAACAGTTTATGAGAATCAATTATGTAATGCACGATGAAATGAACAGCTACTTTGAAGAAAAAAAAAACACTAAGGTAGCTAGTGCTAATTCTGTAGAGTCATGATGTGAAATCCAGCAATACTATTATTCTTTGTTCAGAGTGATTTCAATCTGTTTTGTGTTGTTTAATTTCAACATACATGAAGGTATGAACAGCTATTTTGAAGACAATGAGAGACATTATGGCAGCCATTGTTGACTTCCCTATTGTCTGGTCTTGAAGACCTAAAATACCTTCATCATCCTTTTCTGATCAGTTTTATACTATTTTGTTTTGTATGAATTCATTGTATGTCAAGATACAGATAATTATTTGGAAGAAACAAGAGACAATATGATAGAGAAGATCTCTGGTTGTCTTGCTTTGAAATCTGTGTCTCTTACATTGTTTTCTTATTATCTGCTTTTTTCTGTTTTGTTATGTTTCCTTTTACCTTCTTTAAAATAAATTTAAAAAAATAACAGGGAGATCAAATCACTAATCAAAACTCAATGAAGAAGAACCCAAAGCCAAATGACTTCACTGATGAATTCACTGAAACATTAAAAAATTAGCATTAATCCTTTTCAACCTCTTCCAAGACATCAAAGGGAAATTTCTCACACTCATTTCATGAAGCAAACATTATTCTGATACCAAAGAAAGATAAAGACACTATGAAAGCTATTGTAGTCATTGTATCCTTAATGAACATAGATGCAACAGGTCCTTTATTCTTTTCCAACTTGGGTATTATAAATAAAGGTGGCAAAGGGGCCAAACTGCCCCCAACATGGAAGTAACCTAAGAAAATACTCTCAATATTCATGAGCTCTTCAATGAAATAGGCTTTAAAGATGCTCCTTGGGCACATAAAGAAATTAAGAAGTTTGCCATGAAGACAGGAGAACTCTAGGGACAGATACTAATACCCAAGGCACCAAAAAATAAGGAATGAGATAAAGGAACATATACTATCCCAATACCATGTGTGTGCGGTTTTCCAGAAGCTATAATGAAGAATGATAAAGACACACTAAAAAGCATTATAATTGGGTTACTATGTGCCTGACGCCACTTGCAAAAAACCTATAGTCAATACAAATGAAAACTGATTGCTAATCATCAGATTTAAAAAACTAACAAACAGAATGCCATATATGCAAAACGCACCCACAAAATACTACCCAGTTGAATGTGCTAGCACATTAAAAGAATTATACATCAGGTGGTATCTTTCCCTGGGATGCAAGAATTTTCAACATATACAAATCAGCAAGTGTAACATATCATATTAACAGAATGCAGAATAAAATAATATGATCATGTTAATAGATGCAGGAAAAGCATTTGACAAGATTCAACATCCTCTTATGATATAAACCATCAACAAATTTGGCACAGAAGGAATGTCTCAACAGTATAAAACCCATATCTGACAGACCCACAACAAACAACAGAGCAAAGGCAAAAAGCAAAAGGTGTTCCTCTCGTGAAGACAAGCTCTCTACTCATTACACTGCTAGTCCTAGCCAGAAGTCAGCCAAGAAGAAGAAATAAAGGCCATCCAAAAAAAAGGAAAGCCAGGAATGTAGCTCAGCGGCACAAGCACCAGCCTAGAAAATGCAAAGTCCTGAGTTTGACTCCTGGTACAAAAAAAAAAAAAAAAAAGGAAGAAATAAAATTATTTGCAGATGATATGATCTTACATACAGAAAACCCTGAAGACTCTTTCCAGAAGAATGCTATCAGACTAGGTAATTCAATAAAGTTTCAGGACACAAGATCAATATACAAACACCATTTTTCCTTTTATTTATGTACTAACTACAGTCTGAAAATATCTTTAGAAAATAATATTACTTATAATAATACTAAAGAACAAAATACTTAATAAATTTAGCCAAGGAAGTGAAAGATCTGTGAGCACTGAAAACTGTAAAGCATTGATGGGAGACATTGAAGAAGACAAAAATACCCAGAAAAATATCACCTGTTTATGGATCAGAAGAATTATTACCATTATAGTGTACATACTACCCAAAGAGATTTAAAGATTTAATGTGGCCCCTATCAAAATCCCAATAACATTTTTACAGAACTGGAAATCAAAATTTTAAAAATCCATAAGGATTTTTAAGTATTTTTAGGATTTAAAATCCATAAGGATTTTTAAGGATTCAAGTAGGGAACGCAATCCTGAGCCAGAATACAGCTGGAGGAATCGCATTGCTGGATCCCAAAATGTGCTACTGCAGTTTTGTTTTGTTTTGTTTTGTTTTGTCACTGAGTCAAAAGGCCTAACATCCATAATTTAAAGAACAGCTTTAATTTGACTCCCCGTTTCAGAGGTTTTGTCCATTGTCAGCTGACTTCAAGACCAAAACATTGTGGTGGAGGGAGGTGAGCAACTTCATGGTGTCCAAGAAGCAGAGCAAACGGGAAGAGCCAGGGAGGAAGGAGTGAGAAACCAGACAGTCTCCAAATGCATGCCTCCACAACTCACATGGCCACACCCAGAAGTGTGCGCTACTAATCTTCTAGGTGTCTCTCAAGCCACTGAAGCTTACTATCAAGATTAACCATCATACCTGCAAAGTTTGTGGAATCCTAACAACGTAGTAGTGGCGTAAACACATACAGACCAATGAAGCACAATGGAAAACCCAAGGAATCATTTCATTGATAGTGAAATAATCTCTGAGAAAATGTCCAAGGACAAACAAGGGGGAAATCATTCTTTTCAATAAATAATTCTGACCATCTGGTTATTTGCATGCAGAAAAATAAAATTGCATCCTTATCTTAAACTTTTGTAAACGTAAACACAGAATCAATGAAAGACATAAATGTAGACTTGAAATTCTAAAAATTTCTACAAAAACAAAAGGAACAAGCTTCTTGACACTGGTCTGGCAATGATTTTTAGCTATGACTTCAAAAGCACAGGCCTTAAAAGCAAAAACTAGACAAATGGGATTGTACCAAACTAAAAAGCTCCTGCACATCAAAGAGAACAATCAAAGAAGTGAAGAGACAACCTAGAAAATGGGAGAAAATATTTGCAAATAAGGTGCCTAATAGGAGTTAATTTTCAAAATAAGTAAGGAATTTAAACAATATCTTGGTAAGAAAATACACAGCTCACTTTCTAAAGAAACTGAATAGACATGTCTCAAAGAAAACATACAAATGGTCACCAAGTTTTTTAAAAATTTCTCAACATCACTAGTCATCAGGGAAAGGCAAATCAAAACCATAAGGAGATATGATCTCACACTTGTAACAATGACTATTACCAAAAAAGACAACAAATAATAAGTGTTAGAAAGGATATAAAGAAAAGGGAACACTTGTACACTCTTGTTAGGTGTACAAATTGCTACAGTCCCTATAAATAACTATTTGTAGGTTCCATAGAAAGTTAAAATAGGACTATCACCTGGTCTGCCAATCCCATGTCTATGTATATATGCAAATAAATGAAATTGAAGGGAGAAAATTTAAATTTTAAATATAAGCCTGCAGAGGATGCCCTTCAGGATGAAGCAGACATGTCCAGCAGGCCCAACAACAGAATGCTTCTTCCTTTATGTAAACTTTCTTTGATGCCTTTGTGTAACTGAAAGCCTTACAATGTAACTCAAAGAGCAATAGGACATTTCTTCCTTTGTATAGCTGATAGGATTTTGATGTTACCCGAAATGTTTAACCTCCCTTAGCCTTCATGGTATCACCCAACATTCCAATCATATGCACTGAATTTTCCTTTGCACCACTCCACTCACTTTCCCTTTAATATCCTTGAAGCCCTGTCTGACAGAGCTCTGGCTCTTCAGGAGAGATCCTAGTCCAAAGTCCACTGGTGAAATAAACTGCCTCCTTAACCTCCTCAGTGCTGGTTTTTCCCATGTTTGGTCTGTTTTCCATACCAAATCAGGATCTCATGGAGATCTCCGCACTCCCACATTCACTGAAGCATTATTCACAACAGCTAAGATCACCTAAGTGTCCAACAGAGGATAAATGGATAAAGAAAATGTGAAATACAAACACATACACATCATAGACAATAAAATATTATTTAGCCTTTTAAATTAAGGAAACTATCACTTGTGATGCTGAGCATGTTACGTTAATTGAAGTAGGTAAGCACAGGAAACAAATGCTGCACTTATATGTGAAATCTAAAAATATAAAGCTCACAAAAGCAGAAAATAGAACAGTGGTTTCCAAGGGCTAGGGAGTCAGGGAAATAGAGATATGTTGGTCAAATATACAAAGTTTTAGTTATGCAAATGAATAAATTCTAAAGTTGTACAACATGGGACTACAGTCAATTATACTGTATTGGGAGGAGAAAGATGGTGGAATAAAGGCTAGCAACAAATCATAGCCTCTTCAGAACCTGTAATAGAGACACCTGGAAAACAACAATTTAGAGCTGTGAGAATCAAGGAAGAGTGAACAGGAAAACTAGAAATCATGGAGAAACTGGAAACTACACAGACAAAAGGACAAAACACTCTGAAACGCAATCTCTGGCTCCCAGGGAGGGGGACCTATCTTTGCAAACGTCAGATAAACCCAGTTATGACTGGAAGCTCTAGGAATACACAGCAGACTGCAGAGCTAGCCCCTTGGTTATTGTAAACTGCAAATACAGTGGGGGTTTGGCTCTGAAAGTGACTCTTGTATGGCAAACTAAAGCTGGAAAAGAAACCACAGTGCTCACCATATTTGAGGTTAATATAAGCAGTAGCTGTTTCAGAAAGGGTTTTATTGTTTAAGATTGAGCTACTCCAGGAGTCAGAGGTCAGAACAACTATACTTTAGGGTTCTTGTAGATGCTTTACTATGGTTTCTGAGTGGGAGACAGCCACAAGAGACCGTTGCAGAGAGGCAACAGGCTAGTGACAAACCCCCTGAGAAATTCAGGCAGCAGTAAGCTCAGTGTGGGAAGGACATGGTGATTTCACCCTCTGAGAGAAGCCGGGCCAGTTGCATGGGTTGTCTGAGATGGCTGGGTCTGAAAGGGCTGGTATTAAGTCCAGACGATTACTTGACACCCTTGCTGTACTTCCAGCACAGAAGTCAGTGATCTCTTTGATTTTCCCATCTGCTAACATGAACAGGGGTGCATTGCAGTTTGGGTGGTTCTCATACCCCAGAGTTTAAGGACCGAGAAGCCTCTAGAGCAAGAGATGCAGCTCATACATCCACAGATAAAAATGCTAGATAAGGATAGCCATGACCTGGGGAATGTGACAGGGTGAAAATACTAAGAAACACTGGAGAGAATACAGCTGTAAGGCAACAGAATACCATTGACCTTGCCTAGTGGGAAAGGCTGGGAAGAACTCAGTATTCACATAGCCAAAAATGGGCTTGGAAACAAAATAGGTCACAGCTCTGACTTACTATGCTTCCCTTATATCTAATGGATTCCAGTACTACAGGACCTGGAAAGTAACTAGTCACCCAAATATGCAGAGGAATTTTTGTATTCATTTCTTTTTCTCTTTGTGTTTTTGTTTGTTTCTATCTTTTCCTTTTTTTCCTCTTGGTTTTATTCTTTTTCTTATTTTTCTGTTCTTGTTTTTCTCTTATTTGGACCTATTCCATTAGCTTTTTTCATTCTTTAGTTAGATTTTTATCTCACTTTTTTCTGGCTTGCCTCATCTTCCTTTTCTTTCATTTCAAATTTTACTTCTCTGATTTTTTTCCCTTTCCACAGCCTCTGGCTCAATTTTATTATTATTATTATTAAGCTTTATTAATTGTAGCTATTTAGTTAACTATGCTATTTTTTCTTTTCAATTTTACTTTTTACTAGTACATGTTTGCTATACATAATGCTCACGTTCCTTGTGGGGAGTTGGTATGTACATAACACGTCTTAATTCTTTTTTCATCCCCTTTTCCTCCTCTTCTCTGCTATTATCCTCTCTCTATTTCTTACTTTCCTTTCCATTTGAAAAAGTTCTGTGTCCTTACTTCTTATTTCCTAGCTTTAATTTTGCAATTTATTTATACTTCGTATTTCTCATATGAGAGAAGCAAAGTAACAATAAAGTTGTGTGTTTGATTTATTTTACTTAGCATGGTCTAAAAGTATATATATTTTCTTACAAATGACTCAAGATTATTCTTCTTTATGGCAGAGCAGAACTCTCTTGTTTGTAACTATCCTGTTTTCTTTAAACTATCTGTTGGTGGATATATAAGCCACTTCCAAGAATTAAATTATGCTGCTATAAACACTGGTATGCATATATCACTGGAATACAATGTCTTTAACTCTTCTGGGAAGATAACTAGAAGGGGAATAGCTGGGTCAAACGGAATTTCTCATTTTAGTATCTTGAGGAATTTCCATATGGATTTCCATAGTGGTTGTACTAATTTACAATCCCACCAACCATGTACAGGGTTCCTTTTTCCCCACAGCCTTGACAACATTCGTTATTATTTTTTTCATAGAGATAGCCATTATTTCTGGAATAAGGTAGAATTGCATTTTTTTAAATTGTATTTGTCAAGCGGGAAATTATGTATAATACATTTTCTCGTGTATTCATTGGCCATTTGTATGTCTTCTTCTGTCTTCTTTACTTGGACATTTTCAGTGTGTCTTTTATTTTGGTTGATTTATTTTTTTTTTTTGACTTATTCATATATTCTGGTATTAGTCCTCTGAGGAAGAGATGGCAAATTTTTTTATTCTGTAGATTGTCTCTTCATTCTATTGCTTGTTTATTTTACTATACAGAATGTTTTTAATTTTATATGGTACCATTTGTTGATTTATGGCACTACTTCTTATGCCATTGGCTTTCTGTTCATAAAATCCTTGCCTATGCCTATCAAGATTTTTACCATTTTATCTTTCAGAAAATTAAGTGTTTCTATTTTAACATTTAAATATTTGACCCATTTAGATTTTAGTTTAGTGCATGGGGAGAAATGAATCTAGATTCAATTTTTTGCATGTAGATCACCAGTTTTCCCAGCATCACTTATTGAAAAGGTTATCTTTCCTCCAGTGTATATTATTAGGTAACATCAAATAGGTGAATGTGCCTGAAATTGTTTTTCACTCTCCATTCTACTCTACTGATCCAGACGTCTGTTTTTTTTTCTACTGCCATGATTTTTTTTTAAATCATGGTAACTTTGCAATATAACTTCAAGACCAAGATTGTGATGTCTTTTGCTTTGCTCTTGTTACTCAAACTGCTTTTGCAATTCTTGGTCTCTTCCAGTCGATATGAAAATCAGGATGATTTTCTTTAGTTTCTTGAGGAATGTTGTTGGTATTTTGGTTTCGAGTGCATTAAACCTGTAATCAACTTTGGAAGTATGGACATTTTGATTATATTGATTCTGCCTATCAGGAACAAGAGATGGTCTCCATTTGCTGATGCCCTCTTCAATCTTTTTTTTTTCCCTCCACAGGATTGTAGCTTTCATTGTAGAGGTCTTTCACCTCCTTAGTTACATTATTTCCCACATATTTATTTTTTCTTGATGCTACTGTAAATAGTATTGTTTTCCTAACTTCTTTCTCAGCAAGATCATTATTGATGTACAGGAATGTTATTGATTTTTTGTGCTTAGTTTGTATCCTGCTACATTCCTGAATTTGATTATTAATTCTAGGAGTCTTTTGGTTGAACTTTGGGAGCTTCTATTAGAAGACTGTATCCCTGGGGTGAAGTGAATTTCATCATGATGTATAATCTTTTTATGATTTGTTGCATTAGTTTTGCCAGTATCTTGTTGAGGATTTTGCCATCAATTTTCATTAAAAAGATTAGTTTGTTTGTTTTGTTTTGTTTGTTTACTTGTAATGCAGAAGCTTCACAGTGGAAGGCTTTGTTGCTAGTTTGGAAAAAACTATCTCCATTTGTTTTTGAGGGGAGGTTGCAATGTATTTGGCCCAGTACACAGTTCTCCAAGAATGTGCTATGGTATTATTAATGACAAAAAGATAATCTAGACATTAACCTACAGTAAAAACCAATTAACAGCAACAACTGTGTCACCTTGGCTATCATAAGAAATTAGCAATAATGATAGCATCAAATACAAGCTAAAAGTTGACATACCCTGAGAATCAATAATGTAGCATGCTTACCTACAGAAAAGAGATTTATAATTACAGTATGAAAACTAAAACAAACCTACTGACCTATAGTAAATATCTATTACATGGAACAGAAATGTATTCAATGGTAATACTACAGAGTTGACTATCTAAAGATTCATAGAGCTTAATGGTTGTATTAGAAAAGATGGAGGAGTGAGGAACCAGAGAATGAAAAAGGTAAAATTTGAAATATTAATCAATGGAAGATGAGAAGGAGGAGAAAAATGATGTAGGGTATACTATTGAGGAGTAAAAAGAAATTAATAATATTAGATAACAGTAACAGGAAATGGACAAAAAAAAAAACAAAGAGCAAATATAGAAAAAATAAGAAGAAAAAAAGTTTTAAAATGCAAAGGGTAAAAAGAATAAGCCTCAAATCCCAAAGGATCAATAAAGGAAAACAAGAAAAAAATTGAGTCAATTAAAAAATTTGCCTGGATTTTGAATGAGTAGTTTCTTTCTAGGATCCACAGTCTTGGAATTAGGAAGTCACAACTTTCTCCTTCTAGGTTTATGGTGTGTTGGTTTGTGAGGTGCACTTTCTGTTACAGGGACCCCTTTGCCAATATACCTCAGACTGTGGCAACTATTCAAATTGAGGTATGTCCTTGCTCAAAAAGCAATCCCTGAATCAGCCTTCTGGTTTTTGATGTAGATAAGCTCTGGGGCAAGGATTGAAGGAGACTGTTGGCCTTAATGCCAACACTTTCAGGTCTGGCCTCCTTTGAAAGTCACACTACATTCACTGTACCTGGTTTCTTACTACAGGGGGCAAAGCCTGTTCCTTGACCTGAGTTTAAATTTCTCAGGGAGTCTGTGTCTAGTCTGAACACTCTCTGTAGCTGTCCCCTATGGCTGCCTCTCACCCAGTCATTGTAGAAACCCTGAAGTGGAGTCATCCCATGGCTCCATTTTGAACAAACCCTTCCCAAAACTCAGCCTGATTAAACTCTGGAAATTTGGCTGGCACTGTATTGGGTTTCTTTTGCAACTCTAACTTAATGTAAAGAATTCACTTTCAGAGTAAAATCCCACTGTTTTTATAGTTTGCAACAGCTGTGGGCTTTTCTTGAAGCTAGCATTGCTAACCAGGTCCATTATTTTTATTTGGAGCTGCTAACTCTTCAGGGATTACCTTTTTCCTGGGATATTGGGCCTTTTCCATGATCAGGTTGGTTGGCTGGTTGATGCTTATGATGCCCCATGTGGAGGGGAAATAAAACACAGAACAGACTTATAGTTAGTAGGTGGTCATGTCCAGGATACATAATCCAGGGTAAATATATGCAGGGCCAGTTCCTCCATCCACCAAGACTGCAAGGGCACAGTCCTTCGTGTGGGAACTACAGGTTCTTGACTTTGCTATTACAATACATCATTTAAGATAGCTCAAGCAATTAAATGCTTAAGTATGAGGCATAATAAATATATACAAAATCAAAATGCTAAGGAATATTAAAACACTGATTAAATGACTTTGAATAGAGTGATGACTTTTAGATGCATCACCAAAGACAATCCAACAAAGGAATAATTTCTATGCTGAATTCATTCAAATTAAAAACTTTTCTGTAAAAGACATTGTTAAGGAAATAAGAGAACAACCCACAGTTTAGGAGAAAACATTTGAAAAATGCATATTTGATAAGGACTACTATATTAGAACTCTTAAAACTCAACAACAAGAAAATTAAAAACTGAACTAAAAAGTGAACAAAAGACCAGAATACATACCTTCAAGAAGATAAGGAGATGACAAATTAGCTTATGAAAAGATGATCAATATCATATGTTATTATAGAATGAGATGCAACTATACACCTATTAGAATGGCCAAAATCCAAAACACTGAAAGCTTTTGAGAGTGTGAAGTAACAGGACTCTCATTGACTGCTATTGGGAATACAAAATGATAGTTATTTTGCATGACAGCTTGGCACTTTCTTACAAAATGATAATATCCCTACCATATGATTCAGCACCTGCACACCTTGGAATTTATCATAATCAGCTGAAAAATTAAATCTGCAGAAAAACCCTACATAGGAATGTTTACAGTACTTTGTTCATAATGTCTAAAACCTAGAAAACATCAAGATGTCCTTCAATAGGTCAATGGAGAGACAAACCTTGATACACCCATATGTCATGGTTTATGTCAGTGGCCCCCAAGCCTCATGCAATTATGTGTTTGTGATTGGTTCATTGTCTAGCGTTTGGATTGGTGGTGTGAGTGCTACACTCAGCTAGGGTTGGAGCCAGGATACAATGTGATTGTGGGGAAAAGGTGTATCTCTCTCTTGCTGGTTTGTGCCTTGCTGTTTGCAGCCAGCCATGAATGGCAGCCCACTATTGCCACCCTGCTGCTTGGAGCCAACTGAGTATGGACTGAAACCTCCAAGAACTGTAAGAAATAAATCTTTCCTTCCTTAACTTTGGGTGTCAGGTATTTTGTCTTAACAACAAGTAAAAAGTAACTAAGACACCATACAATGGAATATTATTCATCAATAAAATGAAATTAGCTGTCAACTCATAAAAAGCCATAAAAGAACCTTATATTCATATCACTAAGAAGTCAACATGAGAAAAACTACATATTGTATGATCTTAACTATCTGATACTCTAGAAAAATAAAACTGTAGATACAATAAAAATATCAGTGGCTAAGGAAGAAATAGCAAGGGATGAAAATATTTTTCAAAGAAGATTTTTAGAGAAATAATGCTATTTTATATGATAATATAATGGTGGATACATATTTGTCAAAATCCATAGACTACACAATCCAAAGAGTGAACCCTAATGTGATCTATGGACCTTAGTTAATAATATTGTGATCAACATTGGCTTCTCAGTCATAACAAATGTACCATCCCAATGTAAGATGTTAATGAAAGAGGAACATGTAGGGAGCAAGAGAGTGTATGGAAACTCAGTATACTTCTTGCTCAACCACTGTAAAACAAAACTGCCTTTAAAAATAAAATACATTAAGTAGTGTCAAAAGCCTCAGCAGCCATTCATATTCTGACAAAGCTTTTTAACAATAACAAAAAATTCAGAAAATCTAGATGACTTGCAACCAGTAAATGGTTAACCAAATTGTGGAACATCTATGCCATGGAATAACACTTGGTAATGAAAGAGAACAAACTTTTGATGTATGAAACTTGGAAATCAAGAGAATTTCGCTGAGTAAAAAAATCTTAAAAAGTCACATGCTATTTGACTTTATTCATGTAATGTTCCTGAAATGACAAAATTATAGAAAATACCAGATTAGTAGTTATTGTGAGTTAGGGATGGAAGAGAAAAGGTGGTAAATGACTGTAAGGAAGGAATATAGGAAAGGCCTCTGGTGAAAGCACAGTCCCCTGTCTTGAATATGATGATAATCAGAGCACACTGCAAGTGATAAAATTTGCATAGAACCAAGACCCAGACACACTCACACACACACACACACACACACACACACACTCACACACACACACACACACATGCACACACACACACAGTATATGTAAAATTGGTGACTTTGAAGAAGGCCAGTCATATCAGTGCTAATCTCCCTGCTGAGATATTGCACTATAGTTGTGCAATATTATCCTTGAGGAAAATGGGGGGAAATGTATAAGGGTTCTTCGTATATTATTTCTTGTAACTGCACGTGAATCTAAAATTATCTCGAAAATTTTAAGACACTCAACTCTTCTAATTGTCAATAGACATTTGAAAAAGACATTTGAAAAGGACAATTGTGAACTGGAAGAAATACCTACCTTAACAACAATGGATTAATAGATAAATATAAAAATGATTAATAAAATGATCGATAACCTCATAACAAAAACATTTCACAGAATGTGATGAAAAGTCAATAAACATATAAAAATGTGCTACATTGTATTAGTATCTAGGGAATACTAATTTAAATATAATAATAAATCACAACAAACAATAAGTTAAAATCTCTCTCCCTTTCTCTATCTTCTTCCCCCACTCTCTTCCCTTCCCTCTTTTCCTCCCACCCTCTCTCTTCGTCTCTCTTCCTCCTCTCAGCCTTAGAATCTCTCTTACATTGCTGGTGAGTGTGAAAATTCATAAAAATCACTTTGGAAAACAATTACAACCTAGAAATATTGAATCTGGTGTATACACATCTCACAATCCAGTTATTCAGCCTCTATGTGGAGCAATTCTTACCCATTTGTGCCAAAACATATATTTTATGGTATATTCATTTCATGGATTATCAGCAATGTAAATTAATGAACCACAAGTATATTTAGTTACATGAATAAATTTTTGAAGTGTAATAATGAGCGAAATAGACAAATTGTAGCCAGGTGTGGTGGCACACACCTGTAATCCCAACATTTGGGAGGCTGAGGTAGAAGAAGCCTCATGAGTTTGAGACCTGCCTAGGCTACAACTGAGAGTCTAAGGATAGTCTAAACTGCCTAGCGAGACCCTGTGTCAAGACCCTTTCCAAATTATAAAAATAGACACACTGAGGAACAAAACATTACAGTGTAATTACAACATGCATAATACAAAAATATGTAGGTGTAAAATTTGAAAGACAGGGAAAGTATTGCATTAATTCATATTGTGTTTACCTTTGAGGAGACTTGTAAGATACCGCAGTTTGGAAGAGCACTGAATGTATATTTATGATTTATTAATTCTTAAGGTAAAATGAAATAGATGCTTATTGTGTTCTTATTTTTAAAATGTACTTGTATATTGGATGTCCCATATTTCTGTGACATATTTCATAGTAAAAAGTTTTTAAAATAATAAGATAGAGGAGATTCCACTTTATCACAGAAGTAGATTCTGCTATAAACTGTTGACTTAAATATCTATTAAAATCAACCTGCATAAAAGGAGTAAAGTGTCTAGAGAAAAACACTACTCAGTATCTAAGCTTTTGTTTCCGTGAGTGAGCATCTAAACCTAAGACTGACTTAAGATCTTTGTGGGATGTGCCTTTATAAATCTGAAAAATCCTTGGATAAGCTTCAAAACTTTATAAGCAATCATGCCATAATGTCATCAAATTATGAAGGTCTTGAGGGATTTTTGCATCCTAAAGAAATTTACTTTTATTGATGCAACTTATCACTATGGCCACTATTTTCATTTGAACTTGTGAGTCCATTTTCATAGTTATATAAAAACATATAAAGTCAAAGCTAGTAGAAGCTGACCATAGTCAATATTCTGAAGACAAAATTTCAGAAAATACATATTCGACAACTCACATCTTTCAGTATCATAATGGGCTATTGTACATATAAGTGACAATGACACTTAAATACATTTCTGTTCAGGATCAGCTCTGCACTTATCCAACGCCACCAGGGTTTTGCACCCTATTCCCTCATCACTAGGTCTGTAGATAATGAAAAATAATGGTGAAATCCAAAACAAAATATTGAAATAAATAACCAAGAAAAATTATAGTACCGTAATAGTACTGTGAAGTGGTTTGGTGCTGGACAAAAGACACTCCATTAATGCTGACTGGAATAACACAGCTTTGAGACTTGGATCGCAGAAGCCCTCCCTCATTAAAAGAAGCCCATATGGCTCCCAAACCTATCTAAGACCCCCAACTATGTGCTTCCTCCAGCCCCAGATCTTTAATCAACACAGATGCTGAGATTTTAGCCAAGGTGCTTGCCCTGCATCTGAATAAACTGTTCCTGCAATTAATTAACCCAGACCAAGCAGTTTTTGTGCTGGTCACAGATCCTCTGGCAACCAGAGGAGACCCTCATCCATCATCTCACACCACCAAAACCCCCATTTATATCCTGTCCTCAGACTCCAAGGAGGCATCTGAGGAGAAAGAAGCCTCTTTATGTTTTAAATATTAGCGAGTACAAAGTGACTTTTGGTATCAAATGAGCTTTTCTTCTTTAATTCCTCAAAATCCCGTCTCCTTATACTTTATGATATGAAGCTTGTCCATTATTTTAAGAAACAGCCAAAGTATCTTCACCTTTTTATTTTTCTGTATACCCAAAATATATTTCTAGATGAACATATGCCTTTTATAGGTGTCAACTAAATATCCATACTTTTACCACCATGTAAACCAAACCAGTAAATGAATTTATTTCTAATCTGCTTTCCTCAATGTGAAAGTCTCCTTGAAAACAATTTCAAATCTCAATCCTGACAACAGTGTTAAGTTTTAAAAGAATAGAGATTTCTGTGATACTGTTTTCCTAAAAGGCTTGAATTAATGGACATGTTTATACTCCACAATATAAATACAGAGGCTGAATTAATGGACATGCTTATAATTCCACAATATAAAAACCATGAACATTTTACCATTAACAGGTGAAGATTAAGAAAGGATTAGAAAAATTCTGTGAATGTTAATAGTAGAACAAAAAGGAAGTGAGAAGTAGGTGAGAGAATATCAACCTTCTACCCTGATCCTCTCTCAATTGAATATAAGTTTTATATTATTCCAAACTGACTGTTCTAACTCTCTCCCACCCTATTTACTAATAATTTACATTTCCAGTCTCCTAGTTGTTTATTTCAAATCAGATATCTTCAGTAATATTTATCAGATAGTTATTTTGACATTTTATTTTAGCTAATTCATCTTTAGTTGTTTATTTCATCTTTGAACTAAGATATTTTTCATAGAAAGATGGCTTAAAATTGATAATACAAAATATAATATTAAAAAAATAAGACTCATAAGGCACATAGTTGGTTAAAAAAAAGGTGGGTTTTTATCAAATTTATGTATTCCAAGAATCTGTGGATCCTTGGATTATATGCTGTAGTGCACAACTGTCATGGGAAACTGTCAGTTATATATTTAGACAAATATATTGCAATGTTTTTATTGCAGGTAAAATGACTTTTATTTTTCCTCTAGGTTTCACGTCAAGTGTTCCTTGCATAGTATTACATCCTTTCATGAGTGATTTTTGACATTAACAAAGTCTACATATTATTTGTTTTTTAAAAAGCCTCCCTTATTTTCATTTTTTAACCTAACCTTTTAATTAGATTCATTCAAATGAATCAACTAATATCTTGTTTCAAGAGCTATCAGGAAGTAAACCAATGCTGAAGTGCACTTTAACAAAATGAATTAAATGTGACTATTATTCCAGAGTAACAGATAGAACTCTGTTCACTGGAATAAATTTAATATAGTGAGTCAAAATCCATCTGTTGGAGAAAGGAAACTCATTTTCTCTTCTTGATTCCCTTCAGATTATTTTTTATCTTAGTAAATGTGCCAAGTTGTTGAAGCAAATTTAGTGGTTTTATAATTTAGAAATATTAGTCATAATATTTAGTGGGAGCTATACTCCTTTTATATTTAACATATCAGAATTCAAAACAAATTGATTCCTTTATACAAGGTATCAGGATTTGTATTTAAATATACTTAAACTAATCAAAATTATAGCACAAATAATATTATTTAAAATTTTTTGTGTTGTACCTAATTTGATTTAGATTATAATGATCATCATAATGTTGTTCAAAGATTCATTACCTTAAAAATAAATTAAGCCTTGAAAAGTTCATTAAAAATATGGGAAAAACATATATATAAAAGCAAAAAAATTTAATAACCATAGTTTTGTAAATATAAAGCCCCAAATTCTTTACAACAAAAAATTATAAATAATACTATTTAAAGACTTTCAAGTTTCAAGTATATTGTAGAAGCACATGGAAGAAATAATTTTTCTTAAACTACTTGTTAAATATTTTTCTAAAATTGAAAATTTTCTAAAATTGAAATCTATCTAAATTCAGTGAACTCTGCTTTCAGTGAGTTCAAAATAAAAATAATAATATATCACTCTAAAAGGAATAAAATCACAAAACATTAAACCTTAAACTGCAATTAAACCAAAGATAAATTCATTGACCTGATAGTATGCACACATGCACTTATTTGTAGAAAAATAAATTTTGGGTGGGAAATGAATGAACAAATATGCACATATGTGCATATATATATAGAAAAATATTCACAGTTAAATTTCTTTGGGGAAAATGAAGGAAAGGAAAGCTTAGTACTTATTTCTAAAATTACTAAGTAGGAAATAATTTTTTTTACTTTCAATTGTTTGCAGTTAATACAATTATTCTACCACCAGTTAGTTTTACATTAGTAATTGTAGTACTGTATTACTAATAAAGTATAATTAGCATTTGTTATCTTTTCACAAAGATCTTTTGAAGAAAGCTATGGGCCCTCCACATGAGAAAGAACAGTTTATAATGAAATTCTTACAGCAATTTTGTAAATGTCATATAAGTGGAACACACTTTCATTGAAATTTGTACTTTACCAAATGGAGGTTATATTGAGGTTTATGTCACCAGTGCTTATATTGTGGGGACTAGCCAGCCAAATGTGCTCTAAATTTATTTTAAAGTAATTATTATATAAGGTTATCCTAGCCATTAGTGTTAGAATAAATTTTAAAGTTTTATAAATATTGTTTCCTTCTTTATTTAGAAAAATAAAATTTATAATTATTTTATACTTTCCTGAAGGATACGGTGTTTCTTCTAAAGAATGGTAACCAAAAGTGCTGAAAGATTTGATTGGAAAAATTTGTAGGAAAGGAAGGTAAATTGTATTATCTCCATGTTTAATTATTGATGAAAATGACTTTGAGCTAATAGCAAAAATGCTTCTTAGGAGCATGAATGTTTACATTTCAAAAAATTACTAAAGACTAAAATTAGTTAATCAAAGAGCTTTTCAAAGGATTGCTTGCCAGCTATGGTTGCAGACACCTATAATCCCAGCACTGTGAAAGTGAAGGTGAGATTGCCCGGAGTCCCAGGCCTGTCTGGGTTACATAGTGAGTTCAACACCAGTCTGAATGGTGTAGCAAGATACTGCATCTCAAAAACAAATAAATGAGATTTTTAAAAAGAGAGACTGTTTGATGATGGGATGATTATTGGGGTAATAAAGTTTTGGGACCAGCTAACAGTGATGGCTGCACAATAGTGAGAAAGCAATTAATGACAATGACCTTTACAATTAAAATGGGTAAAGAAAAAAATTGTATGTTATCTAAATTTTCCACAGTCATAGAAAAAGAAAGTATTTGGCTCTGTGATGAAGATTCCTATAAAGAACTAAGTGTGCAGTCATTATAATACTGTCTATCCCAGTGGCCTGTCCTTGAGAATCACATAAATATTCTAATGTTTAATCTTCATTTCAACTGCAGGAGCTATATGCATTCCTAACCCCACAAAATGCTTAAGGAAGAAAATAAATTACTAGGAAGAATAAGTAAATGCAAGCAGCCTGCCACCCTGGAAAGTGACTGTGGTCTGGCGAGCCGCAGCCACCCCAGGGCGGGGAAACCAGAAGCAAGAGCGTCTCCTGAGATCCGCGCCATGCTGGA
>PVJX010027906.1:0-24392 GCA_004027295.1 Dolichotis patagonum
ACTTTATACTATTGTGTTATGTTTGATATTATTGTAATTGAAACTATGCTCAACTATAGCAGAGTTAGAGATATGGCGTTAGATACTGTTGATGTCCAGTTGACTTAATGTAAAGTACTGTGTTGCCTATGTTGTCCTCTTCTGATCTGCTCTGTACTACCCCCTTTTGTTTTATTCTCTTTTAAATAAAAAAAAACTGAAAGCCTTTACCTTCATATGAGGCACAAGATAAGCATGTCCCCTATCACCACTCCTACTCAACATAGTACTGAAAATACTAGCCAGAGCAATTAGACAACAGAGAGAAATAAATGGCGTAAAGATAGGAAAAAAGAAAGTTAAATTATCATTATTTGCTGAAGACATGATACTGTACATAGAAGATCCTCAAAACTCCTTTGAAAAACTCCTAGATATAATAAATAAATTCAGCAATGTAGCTGGATACAATGTCAATACTCAAAAATCAATAGTATTCCTATACACTAACAACAAAAATATTGAGAGAGAAATAAGAGAAGCTACACCCTTCACACGAGCATCCAAAAAAATGAAATACTTAGGAATTATTGTGACAACAGAAGTAAAAGAGCTACACAAGGAAAATTATAATACCCTGAAAAGGAAGTCAAAGAGGACCTCAGAAAATGTAAAGAAATTCCTTGTTCATGGATAGTAAGAACAAACATCGTGAATATGATGATTCTCCCAAAATTACTATACCGATTCAATGTAATCCCAATCAAAATACCACTAACATACCACATAGATCTAGAGAAATCACTCCTAAAATTCATCTGGAACCAGAAGAGACCTAGAATTGCAAAGGCAATTCTAAGCAGAAAGGTAAGGCATGAGGCATCACAATCCCTGACTTGAAATTGTACTACAAAGCTACTGTAATAAAATCAACATGGTACTGTATAAAAAGTAGACCTGAAGATCAATAGAATAGATTGGAACATACAGCAACAACCAAAAGTCACTCAACCACCTTATCTTTGATAAAGGGGCCAAACTTGTTCGCTGGAAGAACGACAGTCTCTTTAACAAATTTTGCTGGAAAAATTGGCTATTCACATGCCAAAGACTAAAACTAGGTCCATGTACTAAACTAAAATCTAAATGGATCAAAGATCTAAATATTAAAACAGAAACACTAAATCTCTTGAAAGACAAAGTAGATTAAAAACCTCGAAGATATAGGGGTAGGTAGAGAATTCATGAAAAGAATCAAACCTCATGGGAAATACTTCTAAGAATCAATAACTGGGACCATATCTTATTAAAGAGTTTCTGCATCTCGAAAGAGATTTCCAGCAGAGTGAAAAGAAAACCCACAAATTTGGAAAAAATCTTAATGGACTTTCCCTCAGACAAAGGACTTCTGTCTAAAACTTATAAAGAATTTTAAAAAAACCAAAACCCTCAAAATTTAAAGACCCAATCCAAAAATGGGCATCTGAAATGAATACACAGTTCTAAGATGAAGAAATACGAATGGCAAATAAATACATGAAGAAATGTTCATCATCATTAGTCACTAGAGAAATGCAAATTAAAACCTCACTGAGATTCCATCTCACCCCAGAAAGAATGGCCAGGATTAAAAAAACTACCAACAAAAAATGCTGGAGTGGCTTCGAGGAAAAAGGAACTGTTCTGGACTGTTCGTGTGAGTGTCGACTTGTGCAACCACTGTGGAGGTCAGTCTGGAGATTCCTCAAAAATCTGGGTTTGGAAGTCCCATTTGACCCAGCTATTCCACTTCTGGGCATATTCACAAAAGAACTGAAAACATCATACCACAGTGATATATGTGCACCCATGTTTATAGCAGCACAATTTGTAATAGCCAGATCCTGGAAACAACCTAAGTGCCCATCAACTAAGGAATGGATAAAAAAGTTGTGGGATTTTTATACAATGCAGTACTACTCAGCTATAAAGAATGATCACATTGAGATATTTATAAATAAATGGACACAACTTGATGCCATTCTCTTAAGCAAAATTAACCAAACTCATGAGTGTACATACCATATAGTCTCCCTAGTATGAGAGTTGGTAAGAGTATATAAGACTTTATGGTAAGCATGAGTCCCCATCTCATAGCTTTGAAGTCTTTCAAAGTTTTCAATCATCAGTTGTAATGGTTTTATCCTGTTTTGTTTGACTATATCATATGTGATGATATGAACAGCTGCTTTGAAGATAACAAAACATGATGACAGCTATTGCTGATTTAATATCATCCTTCTTAGAAGTCCTACCATGCTTCTATTCTTCTACTACCATTGGTTTTATCTATCACATTGTGTCTTACAGGGATTTGAATATGTGTGATAGTTTAAACAAAATTTTTCTATTGAAAATGAGATATAGTACCCACTGATCATTTTCTATTATTCGGTTCAGAAAGCCCTGTAATTCTTTCACTGTTTGAATGGCTTTATACTGTTTTGTTATGTTTGATATTATTATATTTGAAACTATACTCAACCATAGCAGAGAAAGATATATTTTGATAGCTACTATTAATATCTGGTTGTCTTATTGTAAAGTGTTGTGTTGCTTATATTGTTTTGTTGTGATCTGCTCTGTACTGCCCTCTTTTGTTTTATACTCTTTAAAATTCAAAAAAGAAATTTACAAGCATGTACACAGAAAACAAATAAAACAAAATAGAAAATGAAAATAGAGAAGCAAAATGCAACTCATACCCACAGGCCACATAGGAGAAGTCAATGGGCCAACAAGGTAGAAGAAAATTAAAGCCAATCACCTGAAACTTCCTGAATGGCAATAGAAAAAATAAAAATCAAGTTCATGAGACTACAGAGGAAGTTAGATTGAAAATAATCTGCCAAGGAAAACAAGAGGTGTTAAAATTAAAGGACAACTTGCTCAATAAAGTTAGAGTTAACATAGATTTAAAAAGTAGAGGATCATATGAAAATGGTGGAACTATGAATGTCCAAAATAATAAAGAAATAGAATCCATGAAATAGTTTCAAACAGATATCCAGGATATTAAAAGTTCAGTTGGAAATATTCAAAACTGCATGAAGTGAATACAAAATATACCAAGAAGCCAGGATCACAGGTATCTATCAGGAATAGAAATTCCCCTTAAAATTAGTAAGGGGCAATGAATAAAACAATGCAGCAGCAGCAGGATAATGTAAAGTATAGCAACATTAGATTGATAGTAGTCAATGAAAAACTAAAAGCACAAATATCATAAACTACCGATTCACAGTGGTAATGGGAGAAAACTTCCCAAGAATGTAAAAATAATTTGATAAACAGATAGAGGCATATCAAACTTCAATAAGCAATAACCAAAGTTAATCTTCAGTACAGCATACAATTATCAAGCTTACAGATACTTAGCACAGGCACAGAATGTAAAAAACTACTGGAGAAAAGATATAAATGACCTATTAATGGAAGCCCATCAGAATCACAGCAGGCTTTTAAACACATAACCTTAAGTAAAGAATAGTTTATAGTGAAGTATTCCAAGACATAAAATAAAATGACTTCTAACCCTGGTGGCTCTATCTCTCCAAATTAGTTTTCAAAACCAATGGAGAAGTAAGATGCTTCAATGACAAAGTACAACTGCAGACATTTATGACTTCTAGCCCACCGCTACTACGTGTACTGAAAGATATCCTAGAAAGAGATAAAGGTGACTATAGTTCTAAAGACACCAATAGTAAAAAGTCTCCAGACAGGGCAAGCAATTAAACAGAGAATAAAGACAGGGAATCTACAGAAGGAAAATAGTATGGCAAGGACATGCCACTACATATCAGTTATAACTATCAATGTAAATGTTCTCAGTCCACCAATCAATAGAAACAAACTGGTTGAACAGATCAACAAACAAGCTGTAACAATACATTGCATATAAGAAATGCATTTAATTCAAAAAGGTATTCATAAAGAGGAGTTAAAGGATGGGAAACAATAATCTATGTAACAGAAGCCCACACAAAAGCAAGGGGGGGGCTGCTCTCATTGTAGACAATGTGCACTTCAAGCCAAGACTGATCAAAAGAGATAAAAAAACTCACTATATTCTTCTTAGGGGAAAAGTCTAAGAAAAAGAGATACAAATCATAAATATATATGCTCGGAAATTAAAATAAACAGTAAAAACTTTACAGGGAAGCTTAACACACCACTGTCACAAATAGATAGATCAACTAGACAAAACCAGAAATATTATAACTAGAATAAACCTATGAACAAATGGATTTGGTAGATTTTTATAGAGTGTTCCATTCCATGACATCAGACTACACATTCTTCACAAATGTGTGTGGGATGTTCTTCAAAATAGAACACATACTAGTGTATAGAACATACTTAACTAAATGCAAAAGAAGTAAAATTTCCCATGCATGTTATCTGACCATAACACAATGAAATTAGAAACCAATGTCAAATGAAACCACAAAAACTAAATGAACACTTGGAAGTTAAATAAGGTCCTCCTGAAAAACCAAGAGATGACACATGAATTAAAGCAGAAATTAAACAGTGTCTACAACTAAGTGATAATGCCAACACAACATACCCAAATTTTAAGGACACAATAAAAGCAGTACTATGTGGAAATTTTATAGTGGTGAATTATCAAATCAGGAAAATAGAATGAGCTCGAATAAACAACCTACTATTGAAAGTTAAGCTTTTGGAAAAAGAACATGTCAAGCTCAAAACTCAGATAATGGAAACTATTATACATATCAGAACAAAAATTAGTGCAGTTTTGAGTAAGAAAAAATACAAAGAATCAGTGAATATAAGTGTTGGTTCTTTGACAAATTAAATAAAATTGATAAATTCTTAGACAATCTTATCAAAAATCAAAGAGTCAAATTCTTCTAATAATGAATGAAACAGGTGAAATCACAACAGATTATGAAGAAATAAAGAATACTATCAAAACTTATTTGAGAACCTTTACTCTAATAAGATGAAAAACACAGAAAAATTGAAAAAGTTCCTAAATACATATGAAATATTAAAGCTGAATCAAGATAATGTAAATATTTTATATATGCTGATATCAGTCAGTGAAATTAAAAATGTAGTTAAGATCCCACCAATGAAGAAAATTCCATGTTGTTATGGATTCAGTGCTTAATTCTATGGGAAACTTAGAGAAAATCTAGTATCATTACTTGTGAAAAAATTTTTAAATTAATTTAAAAAAGAGAAAGGTAGAAAATAAGAACAAAAAGCAAAAGGCATAAACAACAAACTCAAAACAATATCAATATAGGTTTTCACAATAGAATGAAAGAAATTTAACAATGGTTGTTATACTGCACATTTTTCTTTTCTTTCTTTCAAAGAAATAAAAGAAAATTAAAGAAAATAGAAAAGTAGAAAAGGGTAGAACAATACTGAATTCAAGGAATGCAAAGGAAAAAAATTTCTCATCGTAGAATCTTTAGTTAACACATTACTAGTTGTTGTCTCAAAAAATAGTGGCCAAAGTCAGAAAATCAAAGCATAAATAGTGGCTAGACACTCAAACATTGACAGCGGAAATCCTTTTGTTCAATGTTCCAACAGAAAATCAGTAATATGGTCAACTATCTTACCCACTATACATTTTGTTACACTCTTTAGAGCACTTTCATTCCCTTTCATTCTCACAATACCTATCATACTCTTTGGATCCCAGTATTGGGTCAGTATTTGTTATTTTTTACACTAGACAGATAATGAGATATTTACTCATGTGAGTCCTGTTTATTTCACTAATGAGGATATTTTCAAGTTGGCTATATTTACTTATAAAGGCTGCAAGATCATTTTTTCTTATGGCTGAGTAGTATTCCATTGTATGAAAATACCATATTTTTTTAATCCACTCTGCATTTGATGGGCATTTTGGTTATTTCCAAGATTTAGCTATCTCAAATTGTGCTGCTATGAACATAGGTGCACATATATCTCTGTGACCTGACGTTTTCAATTTTTCTGGGAAAATATCCAGGACGGTAATAGCTGGATTGAATGGAATTTCCAATCCTAGTTTTTTGAGGAATCTCCAAACTGATTTCCACAGTGGATGCACCAGTCTGTACTCCCACCAACTGTAGAGGAGTGCTCATCTATCCCTGCATCCTCAGCAACATTTGTTATCAGTTGATTTCTTGATGGCAGCTATTGTTTCAGGAGTCACATGAAATCTCAATGCTGTTTTAATTTGCATTTCTCGAATGACCAGTGATGGTGAGCATTTCTTCATGCATTTATTTGCCATTCGTATATCTTCATCTGAGAAGTGTGTGTTCATATCAGCTGCCCATTTTTGGAGAGGGTCTTTGAATTTGGGGGACTTGATATTTTTCAGTTCATTATGTTTTGGGTATAAGTCCATTGTCTGAGAGATTGTTGACTAAGATTCTTTCTCATTCTGTGGGTTTTCTTTTCACTTTGTTGGTTATTTCTTTTGAAGTGCAAAAACTGTTTAGTAATATGATATCCCAGTTGTTGAGTCTTTGAATTATTTCCTGAGCAATTTGTATTTTATTCATGAATTCTCTGCCTACCCCTATGTCTCCAATGTTTTTAACGACTTTGTCTTCCAGTAGATTTATTGTTTCTGTTTTAATGTTTAGGTCTTTGATCCATTTAGACGTTAGTTTTGTGCATGGTGATAAGCATGTATCTAGTTTCAGCCTTCTGCATGTGGAGAGTAGTAGTTCTTCCAACACCATTTATTAAAGAGGCTATCTTTTTCCAGTGAACATGTTTACCTCTTTGTCAAATATAAGGTGGCTGAGTATATTTGTAGTAGTGTGTGCATCATCTAATCTATTCCAGAAACAGACTGATGCTCAGTCTATTTCTTTGCCAGTACCATGCTGATTTTTGTCACTGTGGCTTTGTAGTAGAGTTTCAAATCAAGGATTTAGATGCCTCCTGTCTTGCCTTTGTTGCTCAGAATCGTCCTTGCTATTCTAGGTTTCTCCTGTTTTCAGGTGAATTTTAGGAATATTTTTTCTAGATCTGTTAAGTATTTTGATGGTATTTTGATTGGAATTACATTGAAACTGTATAACTGTTTTAGAAGTATGGCAATTTTCAAAATGTTGGTTCTACCTAACCAAGAGCAGGGGATATCCTTCCATTTTCTAACATCCTCTTCAATCACCTTTTTTTTGGGTTGTATAATTTTTGTCATATAGGTCTTTTATATTCTTGGTTAGGTTGATTTCTAAGTATCTCAATTTTTATATGCTATTGTGAAAGGTAATATTTCTTTTTTATTTTAAAGAGAATAAAACAAAAGAGGGCAGAACAGAGTAGATCAGAACAGGACAACATAGGCAACACAGTACTTTACATTAAAACAACCAGACATTAACAGTAGCTATCACAATACCTCTTTCTTTGCTACAGTTGAGCATAGTTTCAAATACAATAATATCAAACATAACAAAATAGTATAAAAACATTCAAAGAGTAAAAGAATTACAGGACATGCTGAGCCAAATAACAGAGAATGATCAATGGGTACTATAGTATCTCATTTTCAACAAAAAATTTTGTTTAAACTATCACACATATTCAAATCCCTGTAAGACACAATGTGATAGATAAAACCAATGGTAGTAGAAGAATAGAAGCATGATAGGACTTCTAAGAAGGATGACATTAAATCAGCAATAGCTGTCATAATGTGTTGTTTTCTTCAAAACAGCTGTTCATACCTTCACACATGATACAGTAAAAAAATAAAAAAAAACATTCCAACTGATGAATGAAAACATTGAAAGGCTTCAAAGCTATGAGATGGGGAATCATGCACACCATAATATCCTATACACTCTCATCAACTCTCATACCAGGGAGACTATACATTATCTACACATGTGAGTCTGGTCTATCTCGCTTATGAGTATGGCCTCAAGTTGTGTCCATTTATTTATAAATATCTCAATGTGATCATTCTTTATAGCTGAGTAGTACTCCATTGTATAAAAATGCCACAACTTTTTTTCCCCATTCCACAGTTGATGGGCACTTAGGTTGTTTCCAAGATCTGGCTATTGCAAATTGTGCTGCTATACACATGGGTGCACATATATCACTGTGGTATGATGTTTTCAGATCTTCTGTGAATATGCCTAGAAGTGAGATAGCTGGGTCAAGTGGGACCTCCAAACCGAGCTTTTTGAGGAATCTCCAGACTGACCTTCACAGTGGTTGCACTAGTCTACACTCCCACCAAAAGTGCAGAAGAGTTTCTTTTTCTCCACAGCCTCTCCAACACTTGTTGTTGGTAGATTTTTCCCTCCTGGTCATTCTTTCTGGGGTGAGATGAAACCTTAGTGTGGTTTTAATTTGCATTTCTCTCATGACTAATGGTGATGAACATTTCTTCATGTATTTATTTGCCATTCATGTTTCTTCATATGAGAACTGTGTATTCATTTCAGATGCCCATTTTTGGATTGGGTCTTTGAATTTTGCGGGTCTGATATTTTTAAATTCTTTATAAGTTCTAGACAGAAGTGCTTTGTCAGAGGGACAATCAATTAAGGTTTTTTCCCAATTCATGGGTTTTCTTTTCACTTTGCTGGAAATCTCTTTCAACATGAAGAAACTCTTTAATAAGATATGGTCCCAGTTATTGATTCTCAGAAGTATATCCCGTGCAGTTTGATTCTTGTTCATGAATTCTCTACCTACACCTATACCTTCAAGGCTTTTACCTACTTTGTCTTCCAACAGATTTAGTGTTTCTGTTTTAAGATTTAGGTGTTTGATGCATTTAGATTTTAGTTTAGCACATGGCAATAGGCATGGGTGTAGTTCTAGTCTTCTGCATATGCATAGCCAATTTTTCCAGCACCAATTGTTGAAGAGACTGTCATTCTTCCACTGAACATGTTTGGACCCTTTATCAAAGACATGGTGATTGAGTGAGTTTGTGGTTGTGGTTGTATCTTCCATCTATTCCATTGATCTTCAGGTCTGTTTTTATTCCAGTACCATGTTGATTTTATTACTGTAGCTTTGTAGTATAATTTCAAGACAGGGATTGTTATGCCTCCTGCCTTGCCTTTGCTGCTTAAAATTGCCTTTGCTATTCTAGGTCTCTTCTGGTTCCAGATGAATTTTAGGAGTGATTTCTCTACATCCATGAGGTATGTTAGTGGTATTTTGATTGGGATTGAGTTCAATCTGTATAGTATTTTGGGAGAATGGACATTTTCACAATGTTTGTTCTTCCTATCCATGAACAAGGAATTCCATTCCATTTTCTGAGGTCCTCTTCGATTTCCTTTTTCAGGCTATTATAATTTTCCTTGTATAACTCTTTTACTTCTTTCGTGAGATTAATTCCTAAGTATTTCATTTTTTTGGATGCTATTGTGAAGGGTGTGGCTTCTCTTACCTCTCTCTCAGTATTTTTGTTGTTAGTGTATAGGAATGCTATTGATTTTTGAGTATTGAATTTGTATCCAGCTACATTGCTGAATTTATTTATTATACCTAGGAGTTTTTCAATGGCGTTTTGGGGGTCTTATATGTAAAGTATCATGTCATCTGCAAATAATGATAATTTAACTATCTCTTTTCCTATCTTTAGTCCTTTTATTTCTCTCTCTTGTCTAATTGCTCTGGCTAGTATATCCAGTACTATGTTGAATAGGAGTGGTGACAGGGGACATCCTTGTCTTGTACCTGATTTTAAGGTAAAGGCTTTCAGTTTTTTGCCATTTAGTATGACGCTGGCTGTAGGTTTGTCATAGATGGCCTTTATCATATTGAGGTAAAGACCTTCTATTCCAATCCTCTGTAAGGTTCTTACCATGAATGAGTGTTGGACCTTATCAAAAGCTTTTTCTGCATCTATAGAGATGATCATGTGTTTCTTGCTTTTAGCTCTATTGATATGGTGGATTACATTTATTGATTTACATATGTTGAAGCATCCCTGCATTCCTGGGATGAATCCCACTTGGTTGGGGTGAATAATTTTCTTGATGATTTGCTGCATGCTGTTTGCTAATATTTTACTTAGAATTTTTGCACCTAGGTTCATTAGGGAGATTGGTCTGTAGTTCTCTTTTTAGTTGGGTCTTTCTCAGGTTTTGGTACAAGTGTAATATTTTCTTCCAGGAATACTTGGGAAGAATTGCTTCTATTTCAATTTCATTGAAGACTTTGAGGAGTGTCAGCATTGTCTTCTTTTTTTTAAATTTGAAAGAGAATAAAACAAAAGGGGGCAGTACAGAGCAGATCAGAACAGGACAACATAGGCAGCACAGTACTTTACATTAAGACAACTGGACATCAACAGTAGCTAACACCATATCTCTTACTCTGCTATAGTTGAGCATAGTTTCAAATACAATAATATCAAACATAACACAATAGTATAAAGACATGCATAGAGTGAAAGAATTATGGGGCTTTCTGAACCGAATAACAGAAAATGATCAATATCTCATTTTTGATAAAAAAAATTTTGTTTAAACTATCACACATATTCAAATTCCAATAAGACACAATGTGATAGATAGAACCAACGGTAGTAGAACAAAAAAAGCATGGTAGGACTTCTAAGAAGGATGATATTAAATCAGCAATAGCTGTCATCATGTTTTGTTATCTTCAAAACAGCTGTTCATATTATCACATATGATATAGTCAAACAAAACAGGATAAAACCATTACAACTGATGATTGAAAACTTTGAAAGACTTCAAAGCTATGAGATGGGGACTCATGCTTACTATAAAGTCTTATATACTCTTATCAAATCTCATACTAGGGGGACTATATGGTATTTACCCTTGTGAGTTTGGTTTATTTCGCTTAAGAGAATGGTCTCAAGTCGTGTCCATTTATTTATAAATATCTCAATGTGATCATTCATTATAGCTGAGTAGTACTCCATTGTATAAAAATGCCACAACTTTTTTTATCCATTCCGCAGTTGATGGGCACTTAGGTTGTTTCCAAGATCTGGCTATTACAAATTGTGCTGCTATAAACATGGGTGCACATATATCACTGTGGTATGATGTTTTCAGTTCTTCTGGGAATATGCCTAGAAGCGAATAGCTGGGTCAAATGGGACTTCTATACCTAGTTTTTGAGGAATCTCCAGACTGACCTCCACAGTGGTTGCACCAACCGATACTCCCACCAACAGTGTAGAAGAGTTCTTTTTTCCCCACAGCCTCTCCAACACTTGTTGTTGGTAGTGTTTGCTAACGTGGCCATTATTTCTGGAGTGAGATGGAATCTCAGTGTGGTTTTGATTTGCATTTCTCTCATGACTAATGATGATGAACATTTCTTCATGTATTTATTTGTCATTCATATTTCTTCATCTGAGAACTGTGTATTCATTTCAGATTCCCATTTTTGAATTGGGTCTTTGAATTTCGAGGGTCTGATTTTTTTAAAATTCTTTGTAAGTTCTAAACAGAAGTCCTTTGAGGTGCTGTCCATGAAGATTTTTTCCCAATTTGTGGGTTTTCTTTTGACTCTCCTGGAAACCTCTTTTGACATGCAGAAACTCTTTAATAAGATGTGGTCTCGGTTATTGATTCTGGGAAGTACTTCCTGTGTACTTTGGTTCTTGTTCATGAATTCTCTTCCTACCCCTATATCTTTGATGTTTTTACCTACTTTGTCTTCCAGCAGTTTTAGTGTTTCTGTTTTAATATTTAGATATTTGATCCATTTAGATTTTAGTTTAGTGTATGTTGATAGACATGGGTCTAGTTTTAGTCTTCTGCATATGGGCAGCCAATTTTTCCAGCACCATTTGTTAAAGAGACTGTCATTCTTCCAGCGAGCATGTTTGGCTCCTTTATTAAAGATAAGTTGGTTGAGTGAGTTTGCGGGCCCAAACAGACCTGGCCCAGATGCCAGTCTCTGGGAAGTTCCCTGCGGATGAAGGGCAGGCCTACCAGTCCCAAACAGTCAGGCCGAGATGCTGGTCTGCACAGACTTTCAATCCAAACAGCCAGGGCCACTCTGCAAATCCGGGAGGTTTTGGTCACAAAGAGTCAGGCTGCGATGCTGGTCTCTGGGAGATTTTCTGGGAGTGAAGGCCGGGGCTATGGGCCCAAACAGACCTGGCCCAGATGCCGGTCTCTGGGAAGTTCCCTGTGGATGGAGGGCAGGCCTACCAGTCCCAAACAGTTGTGCCAAGATGTCGGTCTCCACAGACTTTCAATCCAAACAGCCCGTGCCACTCTGGGGTCCTGGAGGTTCCGGTCCCCGGCATTAAGTCTTCTTTTTACTTCTTGTAGAATTCTGCAGTGAATACATCTGGGCCTGGGTCTTCTTTTTTGGCAAGGTCTTAATTACATTTTCAATTTCAGTAATAGAAATAGGATTATTCAGCAGTTTTTCATCTTCCTGATCCAGCTTTGGTAGTTCATATATATCTAGGAATCTGTCTATTTCTTCAGTGTTATCGAACCTATGAGAGTAGAGTTTTTCGAATTAGGTGTTGATGATCTGTATTTCCACAGAGTTTGTGGTAATTTCAAAACGGTGATATTTCTATAATTTTCCTTTCACTGAGTTGTTAGTTTGTGTATAGGAATGCTATTGATTTTTGTGTGTTGACTTTGTATCCAGCTACACTGCTGAATTTGTTTATTACCTCTAGCAGTCTTTTAATGGAGCTTTCATGGTCTTCTATGAGAGGATCATGTCACCTGCAAATAATGATAATTTAACTTCTTCTTTTCCTACTTTTATTTCTTTTATTCCTCCCTCTTGTCTGATTGCTCTGGCTAATATTTCTACAACTATATTGAATAGGAATGGTGATAATGGATATCCTTGTTTTGTTCCTGATTTTAGAATGAAGCCTTTCAGTTTTTGTCCATTTAGTGTAATGTTGGCTGTTGGATTGTCATAAATGGCCTTTATGAGATTGAGGTATATACCATGTATTCCAGGCTTCAGTAGGATTTTTATCATGAACTTGAGTTTGACTTTATCAAAAGCTTTTTCTGCATCTATTGAAATGATCATGTGATTTTTATTTTTGGCTCTGTTGATGTGGTATATTACATTTATTGATTTGTGTATGCTAAACCATCCCTGTATTCCTGGGATAAATCCCACTTGTTCATGGTGTATAATCTTCCTGATGATTTGCTGCAGTCTTTTTGCCAGTATCTTATTGAGAATCTGCATCAATGTTCATTAGTGAGATTGACCTATAGTTCTCTTTTTTGGTTGTGTATTTCTATGGTTTTGGTATCAGAGTAACTACTTGCCTCCAGGAATGATTTAGACAGTTCTTTTTTTGTTTCTATTTCATTGAAGGGGCTAGGGAGTGTTGGTATTAAATCTTCTCTAAATTTCTTATAGAATTCAGCTGTGAATCCATCACGACCTGGGCTTTTCTTTGTTGTTAAGTTTTTAATAACATTTTTGATTTCAGTAGCTGGTATTGGGTTATTCAAAATTGTTATATCTCCTTGATTGAGCTTTGGTAGTTCATATGTTTCTAGAAATCTGTCTATTTCTTCTGTGTTTTCCACCCTATGTGAGTAGAGATTTTCAAAGTACGTGTTCATGATCTTTTGAATTTCCACAGCATCTATAGTAATTTCCCCCTTTTCAGTCCTTATTGCATGGATTTAGGTTTTTTTTCTTTCTTTTCCATGGTAAGATTGGCTAGGAGTTTATCAATTTTTTTATCCTCTCAAAAAACCAGCTCTTTGATTCATTAATTCTTTGTATTTTTTTTGTTTCTATTTCATTAATTTCTGCTCTAATCTTAACAATTTCCTCTCTTGTATGAGCTTTGGGTTTGACTTACTCTTCCTTTTCTAGGAGCTTGAGATGTAGCATTAGATTATTTATTTGTGCTCATTCCATTTTCTTGATGTGACTATGTATTGCTATATATTTTCCTCTTAGGACTGCTTTCGTTGTGTCCCATAGGTTACAGTATCATGTGTCTGGATTTTCATTATATTTTAGGTATTGTTTTATTTCTCCTTTAATTTCATCTGTAACCTACTCATTGTTCAGAAGGTTATCATTTAATTTCCACATATTAATGCAGGTTTTTCAGGGGTTTTTTGCCATTGATTGCCAGTTTTAGTGCATATGATCAGATATTATACATGGGATAATTTCACTCCATTTGCATATACTTAAGAATGCTGTATAAGTTAATATATTGTTCATTTTAAAGAATGACCCATGTGCACCTGAGAAGAATGCATACTCTCATGTGGATTTTGGAACACTCTGTAAACTTGCACTAAGTCCATTCATTCACAGGTATGATTGAGTTCTGTTATTTCTTTGATGACTTTTTGTCTAGTTGACCTATCTCTTTGTGACAGTGGGATGTTAAAGTTTCCTATTATAACTGTGTTCTTGTGTACTTGGTTTTTCATGTCCATTAGTATTTGCCTTATAGAGTTGGGTGCTCCTGTATTTGGTGCATATATATTTATAATTGTTAGTTCTTCCTTTTGTAGTTTTCCACTTACAAGTATGTAGTGGCCTTCTTTATCTCTTTTAATCCTTTTATGTTTCAAGTTCACTTTGTCTGCAAACAGAATAGCTACCTCTACTTTTTTCTGGGTTCCTGTTGCATCAAGTACTGTTTTGCATCCTTTAATTTTAACCTATGAGTTTGTTTTTGAGTCAGATGTGTTTCTTGGATACAGCATCTTGTGGGGTCCTGTGTCTTGATCCATTCTGTCAACCTGCTTCTTTTGACAGGTGAATTGAGCCCTTTTACCTTTATGGTTATTACTAATATTTATTGACTTGACTTTGCCAAATTACATTCCTGTGGTTTGTTTCCCATTTTCCTCCCTTGTTTAATTTCTTGTCCAGGCTGGTGTTTTTTTTCTGTTGTGACTCTAGAGATTGTGGTCATTTTTATCTCTTTCTAGTATGTCTTTCAATATCCCTTCTAGGGTTGGTTTGGTACATATGAATATCTTCAGTTGTTCTTTGTCATGGAAGTATCTTGTTTCTCCATTAAATTTGAAAGACAGTTTTGCTGGATACATAAGTCTGGGTTGAAAGTTGTTTTCAATCAGGTCTTGAAATACTTCACTCCAAGCTCGTCTTAACCTGAAAGTTTGTAATGAGAAGTCTGATGTGATTCTAATAGGCTTTTCTTGGTAGTTGATTTGTGTCTTTTCTCTAACAACTCTTAGTATTCTGTTTTTATGTTGTATGTCTGGAACCTTAACTATTATATGTCTGGGTGTAGATTTACGTTGGTTATGATTGTTTGGCATTCTATATGCCTCACTAATTTGTATGTCAGATTTTTCCCCATGTTTGGTAATGTTCTGTTACTACTTCTGTGAATAGCTTAGTTAAGTCCTTTGCATTGTCTGCTGATTCCTCACTGATGCCTATCAGCCTTACATTGTTTCTCTTGGCGTCATCTTGAAGCTGTTGGATTGACAGTTCCTGCTGCTTTGTTGTGTTTACAAGTTCTATCTTTTCCTGGTCCCTAACTCTGATCCTATCCTCAAGGTCTGAAATTGTATCCTCAGCCTCATTTAAACAGTTTTTCCAGCTTTCAACAGAATTTTTTGTTTCTTAAATGTCTCTTTGAAACTGTTTCATGGATTCTGCTTGTTTTCTACATTGTTCATTCAAGATTTCAATCAGTTTCCCATGCTCCTCTATTTTTTATCTATCTATGTTGTGCAAATCCTTTACTAAGGTTGTTACTTCTCTTTTTGTAATCCATTACTTCTAATTTGATTTCCTCTATAGCCTCATGGATTTGTTTTTTTTACTTCATTTGTTATCTTTTCAGAGATTTTCAGTGTATGACTTTTAAAGTCCTCCATTTCTCTGTTGTCTGTTCTTGAACCTGATGGACTAAATGTTTGAGATTGCATTTTGGCTTTTCATTTTGTCATTTTCACCTTCTGGGCCAATATCTGGTTAGTCCCAATAGTCACAACTGTTGGCAGTGTACCTCCTAGGGTCCTACTCTGTGGTTGATGTCCATGTGATTGTTGGGTACATAGTGACTGAACCTACTAGGGTGTTCTGTCTGGGTGTAGGGCCACTGAGTCTTCCATTGAACCAGCACTGGCATTCCACCACAGTTCAATGATGCTGTGCAGTGCCTTCCTCTATGCTGCAATGGTGTGGGGGGCAGCAGTGCCCAGCCATGTCCAGCTGTGCAAACCAAGTGGAGCTCAGTGGTTTCTTCCACATGGTGCCTTCCTCCACACTGCTACAGTGGCACTGGTGGGACCAGAGCGGCATGGGCCAGCTCAGCAGCGTGAACCAGGGCAATGCTCTGCCACTTACTCCATGCAGTGCCTTCCGCTACCACTTGTGAAACTTTTCAATGAAATTAAAAGAGAAGCAACACTCTCAGAATAATTAATTGAAAAAATGTTTACCCTGATACCAAAACCAGTGAAGGAGCCAACAAGAAAGAGAACTACAGGGCAGTATTTCTAATGAACACAGACACAAAAAACACTCAAAAAGGTACTGACAAACAAGATGCAGGAAATCATCAAGGAGATCATATACTCTGACCAAGAAGTATTCATGTCAGGGAAGGATGACTCAGCATATGCAAATCAATACATGTAATACACTATACCAAGGACAAAAAGCATACAATCATCTCAAAAGATGTAGAGAAAACATTTGACAAAATTAATGCTCACTAATTGCAAAAACCCTAAAGAAAATCACAATAGAATGTGAGAGGAGAAGAAAGTGCTCAAAAGGAATGTGTAAGTGGAATGGAGGAAAGGAGAAAAGAAAGATAATCATGTTACTAATCTGTTAGTTCATCAAAAGAACAGTGCATTCATTGTTTCATCTTTTTGTCATCCCTATATCTTGTAATCTGAGCAACTATTTTGAAGGTAACAATACACAATACAGAAGCCATTGTTAATCTCATATTATGTTTATTTGGAATATTTGGAATTCTGTGCCTTTGTATTTAAAGTTTTTGCTTTGTTTTAAAACAAAATAAAAATAAAGAAAAACAGAATGGATGACATTTACCTCGTTCTGATAAAAGCCAACTCTAACAATCCAAGATTCCACATTGTACTAAGTGGTCAGAAAAGAAAAGCTTTCACTCTAAATCAGGAACAAAAGTGTTCACTATAATCACTCCTTTTCAATATAGTTCTGGAAACATTAGCTGTATCAATTATATAAGGGAAAGAAACAAAAGGAATAAACATAGGAAAGATAGAAATTAATTTTTCATGATTTATGATTGATACTTTACAAAGAAGTTCCCAAAAATACCATCAAAGGACTTCTAAATTTAATAAGCAGATTACATGGTATAACTGTGTGCAAAGTCAGCATTGAAAAATCAATAGCACTCTTGTACAAAAATGACAAACTCATTTTGGGAGAAATTAGGGAAATAACACTTTCATAATAGCATCCAAAAATGAAATACTTAGGAATTCATCTAAGAGAGGAAGTAAAAGATCTGTGTACTTAAAACTACACTACTCTCTGAAAAGTAAGATCAGAGAGGATATCAGAAAATGGAAAGATACCCCTTGCTCTTTGAAATGAAGAATCAACATAATGAAAATGACAATGTTTCTAAAATAGTTATGAACATTTAGTTCAATCCCAGTAAAAATACCATTAGTATGCCTCATAGAGCTAGAGAAAATATTAATAAAATTCACTTGGAACCAGAAGAGACCTAGAATACCAAAAAATAATTGTAGGCAACAAAGACAGGGCAAGGGCACTGCAATCTCTGACTGAAATTATACATCAGACCTACTGTGATAAAATCAGCATGGTACTGAGAAAGAGAACAGATCCAAAGATCAATGGAACAAATGAGAATATGCAGAAATATTTCCAAATGCATGCACTCACCTGATTTTGACAAAGTGGCCAAACATGTTAACTGGAAAAAAGATAGCCTCTTTAATAAGTAGTGCTGATAAAACTAGCTCTCCAAATGCTGAAGACTAAAACTAGACCTATATGTATCACAACATACTAAGCTAAAATGAATCAAAAATTTAAATATTAAAAAAACACTGAATTTGATTGAAATTATAATATGTAAAACTCTTGAAGACACAGTAGTAGGAAAAGACTTTAGGAACAAAATCCTGACTGCATGGGAAGTACTACAAAGTATCAAATCTCATCTTATTGAAGAGCTTTTGCACAGGAAAAATATAACCACCAAAGTGTAAAGACAACTCACTGAATGGAGAAAAATTCTAGCTAGCCCTTCATCAGACAAACTACTAATATTTAGAACATACAAAGAATTCAAAAATGAAAACCCTCAAATTTAAAGACTCAGTCCATAAATGGACATATGAAATGAACGGACACTTCTCAGAAGTAAGAATGACAAATATATGAAAATATGTTCAACATTACTGCTCATTCATGAAATGCAATTGAATACCATGCTGAGATTACATTTTATGCCAGAAATAACAGTATTATCAAGAAAACAAACAATGAGAATTGTTTGCAGGACTATGAGGAAAAAGTAATACTTCCACTGTTGTTGGAAGTGGAGACTGCTGCAATAAGTGTGAAAGTCAGTGTGGAGTTTCCTCAAAAAAGAAAAAAGAAAAAAGAAAACTATGTATTCAAAAATACAGAGGAATAATTTTCAACTATTTGTCTACATATATTTTAGGGGGAATGTTTTCTTCTTTTTCATTTTTTCTTCATATATTTTATTTATTTTGTTTTTTTTACAGATTACAATATGTGAAAACCATAAATATGGAAAAAGAAGCTGTACAAAAAATGCAAATATGAGGAAAATAACAATACATTTTTCTTTTACCAGGGATCAAACTCAGTACCTTTCATTTGTCAGGCAGGTGCAGTGCAATTAAGCTATATCTCTAGCCCAACAATACACTGTTCAATAATCAATGGATTGCAAAAGAAATTAAGGAAGAAATTAGTTGTTATAATCAAATGATAATGCTAGTACAGCACACAAGTACTTATAGTTTGCAATGAGGGCAGTTTTATGAAGGAAGAGCATGGCTTTGAATACCCACATTAGAAAAACAGCTTGAGTCCAAATAAATACTGAATGATGCACCTCAAGTTCCTAGAAAAACAAACAAACAAACAAACAATCTCAATCCAAACCTAAAAAAAGAAAGATATTAAAATGATCAGAGCAAAAGTTAATGAAATGGAGACTAAATCAGAAATACAACAAAAGAATGAATTACAGCTACATTTTTGAAAGACTAAACAAAATAGAAATCTTTTACCAAACTTATCAAAAAAGGAAATAAAGAAAACAAATCTATGCCAATGCAAATAGAAATGCAAAAGATGAAATCCTAGAGACAATGATGAAATCAAGATTATTTGTAACTCCTTTGAAAAGCTGTAATCCAATAAACTGAAGAATCTAGAAAAAATGGACCTATTCCTAGATGCACAAGACTTACCAAAACTGAACCAAGAAGCCAAGAAAATAATGAATAAATCAATAACAAACAATAAAATTGAAGGCAAAATAAAATGTCTGCCAACTAGGACATGTCGAGGCCCTAACAGATTCATCATTTGATTTTAAAATAATTTAAAGGATGGTCTAATTCCATACTCATAAACTCTTTTATGAAATCAAATGAGAACTAGTACTCCTATATTCATCCCGGAAGATAGTAGTACCCTGATTCCGAAGTTAGACTAGGACAAAACCAAAGAAGAAAAGTATAGGCCAATCTCTTTACTGAACATAGACACAAAAAGCCCCAGTAAAAATGTAACAGAGTGTAAAAAGTCACCAAATGGATCTTACTTCAAGGGCACCCAGCAACCTACCCACACCAGGGAACTATCTCTGAGGCACACGGGGACCGGAAGTTCACGTCCTGCCACAAGGAGGAACCCTCACTGAGACCTGTGGAATTTGGGATTATGAGCCCAGTGAAGCATCCACAACTGAGAACCCAGAGATATCTGGGTCCCATGGGGATTGAGAATCAGTGCCCAGTGATTTGCAGTGATCTGGAAACCTTCAGTGAGTTTTGTGGGGGGGTTTTTTTGTACCAGAAATTGAACTCAGGACCTTGTACTTGCCAGGCAAGCACTTATGCCACTGAGCTTTATCCCCTGTCAATCAACACTTTTGTTCTATGTAGTATTGAAATAATTATTCAGAACAATCAACCAGGGAAAGAAACATAGAACATATGAGTAGAAGAGGAAAATGTTTCTATTCACATATGACATGATCCTCTACATAGAAAAACAGAAAAAATACACCGAAGAATCCTACAATTTAGAAACAAATTCAGTAATGTAGGAGGATATGAAATCAACACACAGAAAAAAAGAGCAAAGCTATACACCAATAACAAACTCACAGAGAAATGAATCAGGAAAGTAATACCACTCATGATACCACCAAGAAAAACTAAATACCTAGAATTAACCTAAGAAAATAAAAGACCCCTGCAGTAAATACTCTGCTGCTTTGAAAACAGAGATAGATAAAGACATCAGAAAATGGAAAGATATATTTTTTTGCTGGATAGGCTGAGACAATATTGTCAAAATGATTATATTGCCAAAAATTGGTCTACTGATTTAGCATAATTCCAATCCAAATACCAATTTCTTTCCTCACAAAAGCAGAGAAAACAATCCAAAAATTTAGATGAAACAACAAGAAACCCAGAATAATAGCCCCCCTATGCTTGCAATAAACAGATCAAAGCATGAGACATCACAATCACAGATTTCAAAACTCCAGTGATAAAAAAACATCCTGTTATTGCCACAAAACAGATATTTGGGTCAATAAAACAGAATCTAAAATTCAGAGAAAAACACTCTAGGTACATTTTGATATTTGATCTTTGGCAAAAGAGACAAAAACATGCTGGAGAAAAGACAGACTCTTTAGCAAGTTGTGCTGTGAAAACTGGCTAAACACATGCAGGAGATAATATCTAGACCTGTAATTGTCAACATATACTAAACTAAAACCAAAATGCATAAAATATCTAAATTCTATTGGGAGATAAATAAGTAACTGTTAGGTTTTTGGCACAGTTGAGAGACAAAGAGAAATGTTTTTTAAAAAGCATTCATTGCGGGCATGGCAGGGAGGGGTGCTGCTGGAGACTATAAAAACCCTCAAAACTGAGGAATGAACTTTATGGTGTTGGTCTGGGGGTAGAGGGCTTGGGTGGTTGTGGACTCCTGGGATTGGTGATGGCTCAACACATGTGAAAAAGGTAGCAGGATTTTTATTTTTGGAATTAGAAGGAGAGCACAGAAGTTACTTTTGGAGAGATAAGTTGCTTCTTGCAGCCCAGTGCCAAGTTGAGTGGATGTCATGTTACAGTTAGCTAAGCCCCAGGCTGGAAGAATCTATCAATTCCCATCTTTTTATTTTCTGGGTAAACAGGGATAGCAGTCATTTTAGACTGCTTCCTGATGGGGAGGGGAGTTGTGATGGGGGCTATTGCAGTTGTTGCCATGATGGGTTAGGGCCATGTAGAAGCTGGTGCCAGGGTTCTCAGCCAAGACAAGGAGCTCTCTGATAGTGAAGGCCCATATCCTTGATTTGAAGAATCTTGAAAAATGTTTAAAAAGACAGGGAGCTATAAGTAATAATATAATGAATAGTATGAGAGGTCCTGTCAAGGGGAAGACACAGGGGGCCTAGCCCTTCAGTGAAGACTAGATGGAAAAATCTTGTTGAAACCAACACCAAGACAATCCTCACCCTTCCACCTCTCACCATGACCTCAACCCTCAGCACTCCACACTGCCTAAAACAAAGCCTTCAATCTTACTCCTTCTTCCATTGTTTCTACTCCACAATTTTCAACCTCACTATTCCTCTCTCCTACATAGTACAACACACAATAAATATTTTTCTTGATGCCCATTATGGCCCCACTCCTAAGTACTATTACTGATATTGTCTCTCTCTCCCACATGACTGGATTCCCCACTATAGCTTTCCATTTCTTCTCTCCTTAATCAAACATTAGAGACTCTCTCCAACAACATTAATGTTGCTTTACAATTGTAGTGAGAAATAGAAGAACAATCACTGTCCTGGTGCTGGTGGGAGAGACTGAAGTATGGAAGTGAAGATGAGAAGTTGGTGGGTTGGGAAAGAAGGAGGAGGCAAATGTCCATGAGGAGAAGTTTTGGTGCAAATATGAAAGTTGTGAGTGACTTGATGAATAATATTTTTTGAGAGAAGGTACAGTAGTGACTGGAGTAAGGAGATTGTATAGAGCTTGCATGTCTACATAAAGTAGTTGTGTAGATTGTTGATGATGGCTAAGATTTATTGATCTAGGAGGAGGAGTTTTGATCTGGAAAATTTGTAATTAATTGTAGTTGTGTTGGTGAATATTAAGGTAAGTGTGAGGCCCAGTTATTTAATTTTTGGTGAAGCTATTTGGGCTTTAGTATGGGGCATCCTGTATATGTGACATAAGAGAAAGATGAAAAGGGTAGCCACATGCTGTATAGCTAGAGCATAGGATGGGGAACAGAGGAGAAGATCATTTATATATTGGAGAAGAGAGCTAAGTTTAATATTGAGAGCCAACAGGTCAACAGCAAAGGCCTGGCTGAAGAAGTGTGGATTATCCCTGAATCCCTGAGACAGAACTGTTTATGTGAGCTGTGTAGGTTGGAGGGTGTCTGGATCTTTCTGTGTGAAAGCAAAGAAATCTTGGAAGTAGGGGAGTAAGATAATAGTGAAAAATGCATTTTTAAAATAATATGCAAAAAAATAACAGGTACATGCTGGAATATGAGACAGTATAGTATAAGGGTTTGGCATCACTTGGCAAACTGACATTACCACATTGTGAACAGCTCTGAGATCTTGGACTAGGCAGTAGAAAACATTGCATATGAGTAAAGGAAGATTATGGGTGTTGTAAGGTGAGTGAGTGATCATGAGAAACCTATTGGTTAGTAAGTGGCAGATTAGAGGTTCAAGCCTCCAATGATGTTTAGGGGATACTAGGTATTAGGAAATACAAGGCAAAACTGAGGGTTCTTTGAGGCAAATTAACACCAGAGTAGCATGAGCTGGATTGGTAGGATTAATGTTGTCTCAGACTTAGGGTCAACAAGGGAGAAAGGAAGGGGATGGTATGAGATAGCAGCACATAATGACTGGGTTTGGAGTATGAGAGCCTTGGGGAGAGAAAAAGTATAAGAAAAATTGAGTTTTTGGAGAAAGTCTCTACCAAAAAGGGGCACAGGACAGATTGGGATACCAAGAAAGTTGTATGTAAGGAAAATGATTTGGAATCTACAAGAAATAGGTCCTGTTTGGAGAGGTCAGGTAAGTTGATTGTCATCTCTCACTGTGGAGTCTGTAGAACAAGAACACTAGCCTGAAAACTCAAGTAAAACACTATAGATGGGTCCCATGTCAACAAGAAAAGAAAGAGTTTTACCTGAGATATCTAGTGAGACTTGGATCTCTAAGAGAGATGCTACTATGGGGGCCATGGGCCCTGGGCCCCATCAATCCTCTTTAGCAGTGATATTGAGGAGATAAACTAGTAATTAGCCTGGAGGCCACAGTGAGATTGTATCTTGTGAAGGTAGGGAAACTGATGACTTACCTGCTCTCTGGCAGATAGGACAGTTTCAGTCCCGGTGACTCTCTTGGTTGTGGATAGGACATGATCCTGGTTGTGGCCATGGGTTAGGGAAGGCACGTGTTCAGTGTCCTTTTTTGTGACATCTGAAGAAATGTGGGGTACAGGTTTTAGATTTTCCTTTAGCCTGTGTTTTATTTTGAGCCCTGAGTGCCACAGCCAGAAATCGGTTTTAGAGTTTAGCCTGGAGTGCAACCATTTAAAGGTCATTGTTTTTATTTTCCTCTACTGGTGAAGATATGGAAAGCTGTATTTCAGAGGTTTCCCTTGGAGGGTTGAGGACCAAGGCCTGAGTTTTTAAATTTAGTCTGAATGTCTGGTGCTGCTTGGAAAATAAAATGAGACTTTAATTTTTTTGTTTGTTATGGAGACACAGTGGAAGTAAGCATAACATAAAGATCTATGTAGATCAAATTATAGAACTGAATAATAAATCTAAGGTTCTTTGATGTAATTTTATAGATCAACAACAAAAGATGTTAAATTCTGGGAGATATGGAAGAGATTGGAGAGTGAAAAAGGGATATGAACATGGATTAAGCTTTTAGTTCTTGTCACCTCACAAATATGAACTTGGGGTGAGCACCATCTCAAATGTGGTTAGTGTAAGGATAATGAAGGCAACATATGGGAAGGGTCACCAGATGGTAATGAGTGTGAGAGGCTGTAAGATGTGTTTGAGAGGGAGGAGTGTGTTCCAAT
>PVJX010027907.1:0-24390 GCA_004027295.1 Dolichotis patagonum
AGGGTGCAGGCTAGGAGCTTTAGCCCTCTTCAATAGGTTATCAGAGATTAGAGTTCACCCACGGGCAGTGTGCGCTAGCTCCTCCCTTCTGGGCCAGTCAACCTTTGCAGGCCTTCACTGCGTCAGTGTGCACTGATCTCAGGGAAGTAACTGGGTCCCCGCCAGGGGCATGGCCTAGTTCAAGCAGATTCCACCAATCTGCTCAGCGAGGGGAATAACCAGCTGAAGCCAGTTCCTTATGGAGTTAGGGCTGTCCTGCCCAAATCCAACATGTCGTCCAGTTGGTTTCCCCTTTCCCATGGGAGGGTCTTATTCTCATCACTCACCGTGTCCCCAAGAACTGCTGGACTGCCCGACCTCCAACTTCAGCGTGGCTGAGGTGGGAATTCACGGTGCCTCTGGGTGGGTCATGTGCAGTGCCGGTCCCGGCGAGCTGCACGCCGGGCTGCTCAGCTCCGGGCTCCGGCGGCTCAAGCCAGTTGCTTTGGCGCAGATCGCTTGTTCAGGTCGGGCGGAATTCAGGCGGCTCGAAGAGGGTGCTGTGCTCGCCGATCTTATCTTCACTAATAGTAGCCCCAGGACCTCTTATTCGAGCGGGTTTTTGCGCTTTAGTTTCTTTCTGTGTTGTGAGAGTCTCTCTCTGTTTGGGTCTCTCCAGGGTGTTTTATTCTGGCATTTGAGCTGTCTCTCTCAGAGAGGGTCTCTCTCCTGCTACCTACCAGTCCGCCATCTTGTCTCCTACTCTCCATTTTCATAAACATTAAAGAAAACTCAAAGTTTGTATAGCTAGAAAAAAGTAACTAACGTAGCTGGATCTCAAACCTATGCAAATTTAAATCCTGCAGCTTGTCCTTGGGCAAGTCACTGCCACAGGCTGAACTTCAGTTTTGTTTTGTTGTTTTCTTGTCCAAAAATGAAAGAATCTAGTAAATATCACTTTTATAGTTCTGTGGTAGAGACTAAATGAGATAATGCTTAAGGTGGAAAGTTCTCATTGGGCTGTTTGACTCTTAATAAATGTTCAATTTTTTCCTACAAGAGTCTCTGATCCTTCTGATTCTTTGGTCAAAATGCCCTTTAAATGTGCATTAAATGGCTTGAATAAGAGGTGTGCACTAACGCTAAATACATCAGCAGAAAGAATGGATGTGGTAATATAAAACAGAGAACTTGATCGTTTGCAATTAGGAAGAAGTCCAAGAGATGGAAGGAGACAGGATGGGGCATAAAAAGAATTCAGATGTGTTACATCCATGTACCAATCCCCCATGATGGATGTAATTATTATGCACTGCAAACATGTACTAATAAAAATTACATTTTAAAAATGCATGTAAAAATTAAAGAAATGTAGTGATCAGGTGAGTTGAAGGAGTGAAAAGAATCCTGAAATCACATTGGTGATTGTTATTTGACAGATTCATGAATAAAAGATACTGTCCTTAGCAATATTGTTCCAATTTTTTCAGAAGAGAATGTAATACATGACCCTCCCCACACAAGAAGATTCTATTGTTAATATTCTTCTTAACACAGAAAGAGCACAGAGTTTTTTTCCCTTCTGTACACCCAATTTCAGAACTGTAGGTTAAATGACTAGCAGGATGGGTATAGGAAACATTTTTCAAAATTTCATTTGATGATTTAGAGATTAGTAGGCCTGTGTTCTGCTTCTTTATCCATTATCCTAGATTTAGAACCGCAGATCATGTCTCTAAATCTCAGAGTCAGCTGAAATGCTCTGAAATAAGGCTCTGGGATATGTAAGGGGGCATTTCCCAAGGCAGTATTTATCTTCATTTCTCACTAGGCACACACAGTCAGGGATGGGCACTGAGTTTATCCAAGCTTTTGAGAACTTCGTACCCTCCTCTCCAGAAAGCACGTAAAACATGTTGAGAGGGCTATTATTCCAGGGTTTACAAATGTTCAAAGAAACCTAACATCCTTTTTTAAAGAAAATTATTCATTACTTTGGTATTTTTCCAGTCTCAACCCCCTCACAACCTCGTTAGTCTCAGGGCAGACTAAGGGAAAATAGAGATTCGCCCTTTTAGAGGGCAATTTTTGCAATGGTCTGTATCAGTTAGAAACCTGGGTGATGGCCACTAACTTAAGAACAAATTTTTACAGGCTGAAATAAAGGTATCTCGCCATCTAGCCCACCCTATCTTCCACATTTCCCTCACACAAGCCTTAAACTCTAAATGATTTAGCTTCTAGCCATTTCCCAACTCTACCACTCACTTCTCATCTTGCTCTTTGCTAACAGGATCATTGCTTTTGCCTGAGCTGACTTCCTTCCATCTCCACCCGCTCAGATCTGCTATCCTTCACAGCCAGAGTCAAATAGCCCAATCCAAGCATCTGCTCTACACAGCCAGAAATGTTCTTACCCCTCTGAATATCTGAGTAGCACTTAGAGAACTCCCACCCCCTGAGGATTTGTGCCTCCTAGATTTAATTATATTTCTGTAGAGGTATAATTCATCTAGGCTACTGAACTGTAAGTGTCTTTGTGGCAAACATCACATTGAAATATTATAATAATTCTTTACAAACAATAAATGTTTTACAAATAAGTGTTCAACAAATAATCATCTATTTTAAAGCCTTTGATGTTCTGCATAACTGATCCCATATTTCTGTAGCATTCAAGCACTATGTGGAAGGAAGAGCGAAGCCAAGGTCTTTTTAATTAGTTTCCAAACTTCTCTGCGCCACTCACCACATTACAGTTTCCCTTCTAGTCATCTTCATTATTCAGTTTGGCTTTCATTCTAAACCCACATAAGCCCCTCAAAGAAGCCAATCCTCTTTTGAAAGTGCACTTCATAATCAGGATTCACAATGGGGGTGGAAATTTGTTTTGCAGCCTATAGGCTGGTCCTTTAGGTTTTGAATTTTCTATTACAACAACCTAGGAAACATTTTCATCAAGATAAAATACCCTGCTCCTACATAATGGATATGGAAGTCACAGCACACATGGCCCGCAGCCCTCCAGCTCATCAGGTAGTTTTTATGTGGATGGTGGGCACTTTGGGTGACCTCTAGATAAAGTAGTGGCCACGGAAAAGCCACCTGCTGACAGGGGGAGAGTTTTTAGAGTGCCGAGTCTGACACAATGTGTAACCATTTCTCAGTCTGAATAGATATCATGCTCACCCTGTGCAAGATTTTTCTTCCTGTTTGAGACACATTTTCTTCCATTCCTTTTTGAAAATTACTAAAGCTAAGCACCCTCCTCCTGCCTCTTTTTTATTTTTGTTTTCATTTTGATGATTTTTTTTAAGAACAGAGAGGACCCAGTATCCTTCTGAAAGAATAAAAGCCAATCGGATCATTTGGAGGATTTTTCTGACGGCTTAACTGCTGTCCCATCAGAAGCAGGGCTTCAACTGCCATATGCAAAGACATATGATAGGCAGGGGGAGAGAGCTTAGACCCCTGCTAAAGAGCTTTCCTACAGAGAAAAAGAGCAGCTGCTGGTCAGATCCCAGGGAAAAGGTGCCAGCTCTGGAGAGGTCAAAGGTCAGGAACACGCAGTCACTTTTCAACTAAATCTTACAATTTGGGAAATCTGTGTTTCAAATTTTAAAAAATTATAGATGACAATCTGAAAAGACTAGGTCTTAAAAGGACATAAAATATCGACACAGTATAAGTAGCTTTCAGGTTCAAATTTTAATCACATGTGGAATCTGAGCTAATGGTGTTTATGCTGAAGTGTCATCTGCACAGCCAGCTATGTTAGTGACTGTCCCCTGTCCCAGAGCCAAAGCAGCAGAACCACGCTGGGTAGAAAATGGGCCATTGGAGAGACAATTGTGCTCTTCTCCCCTGTCATTCTTCATGAGGAAACCCTCAAAGGGTACAATTTATAGTGTTACAAAGCACCACTACCCGCTTCCAACATTTAGCTGTCCCATTATTCTATAAAAAAACTGAAAGAGGAAAGAGTTGGACAGGATTTTATGCCCCACACCTCCAGAAAAATTCAGAGAGCTTGACCAGAAAGCAACATTGCTGTCTAACTAAAAAAGGAATAATTCTAATTCAATGTAAAAGGGTAAGCCACTTAGGGATCTGAATGCTTCTGAGCTTATCTATAGGAGCAAATGTCTTTTATTACTAGATTTATACATCCCCATACCACCCATATCAAATGTGAGTGAAAGTCATTTCCACATAATGACCCTCTGGTAGCCTACAGGTAATGAGTTTGTTATCTCCATCCATCTCTCATTAGGAACGGACTGTCCCTTTACAAACTCAGCACCGAATGGCTAAACTGTCTACAAAGCCTTCATGAAAAAGAGCTGGGTAGAATTCCCCAGAGCATCTGGGGAAACAGATTCTGACTTCATTGGCAGTGGCTGAGTTTGGAAAATTTAACTTCTTTATTTTTGTAGATGTAAAACACAAACACCCTTAGCAACAACCCATCTTCAACAGAGAGTCTTGTCAAGACTACTGGCATCAGTGTGCATTATAAGAAAACATGTCTAAATAGAATACCGAGCTGTACTTTTCTGTTGCTCTAAACTATGGCCATGGCCTTACCTGGTGGGGAACGATTTGGTGAGAAAAAGAGTGCAGACATTTGTCCCTGGGGTTAGGTTACATGTGGAGCAGGTCAAGATGCCTCCCAAGAGGAGACATAGAAAGTTGGAGGACTATGTCCACTTACCTATCTCCTGAATTGGAGGATAGCTTTTAGCTGCTTGCTTGCTAGTTCATCAGTAAAGGACAGCAGAAGTAAAAGCAAGCTTTAACATAGTCCAAGTTATCATTCTCACCAATCTTCAAAGCCACATCAAACTTTTTAACATTAGTTTTAACATTAGTGCTTTTTAACATTAGTTTTTAACATTAGTGCAGTTTGTGCCTTGCCAAAGACATAAGAACTTTGTCCTCCACATTGCCTGGCGAGAGTGGTTCTCACTCTTGGCTACACATTATGATCACCTGGAGAACTTTCCCAGTCCTATGTTTACCATCCTGAATAAGTCCTAAGTCAGAACTTTGGGTTGTGTCACTGTTTTTCAGGTGACTCTACACCATACCCAAAATGGAAAATCTACTGCTGAGTATCTTCCCTTCCTATACCACGAGTTCAGGACTAGATGACCAGCTCATGCCAGTTTGTCCAGGATTTTCTCAGTTTTTTCATGAGTCCCACATCCCAGAAATCCCTTCAGCCCAAACAAACCAGGAAACTGGCCCGCACAGTGCTCAACTATAGTTTTTCAAAACCTAAATGTCAACCCTATCAACAGGGAAGCTTTTATTAATCTTCTTACATTTTCCATTGACAAACTATTTCAAATCAAAATCTGTTTTTCTCACCTACCACAAATTTTATTCCTTTATTCTGTATCTCATTCCCCATCTAAGGAATGCAGCAGCAAAATGTCTAAGACCTGGGGGAAACTGATTCATAAACAAAAGAATCCTGGAAAAAACTTTAAAATGGATTTCAATGAACATTTATTGAAAGCCAAAGATTTGCCAAGCACAGTTGCAAATACTATGGATAAAGTAGGACTAAAAAGACAAGCTTATATTCCAGGGATTTGCAACCTGCTAGCACTATCACCAGCCCAGGGAGGAAAAGAAAAAGATCTAGAAAAACAACAAGAAAACCAAAAGGTGCATTAAAAAGTAGGCCAGAAGAATATACATGCAGACTTTATGCTATAGTCTCTAAACTTTATCAGAAAATATGTTAATGGTAAGACAACAAAGAAGTCTCTTCTTCTACACATGATTTTAAAAGCCATATTTCTGCATGTATCATGTCAGAAAAAATTTTTATTTCAAAACCGTAAAAATCAGGGCAGATAACAAACTCAAAACCACTTAAACCTCCTAGAAAATCCAAGGTCAATGAAAATTATAAAGCCAGGGGCACTTCTCAGCTAAAGAAAACTATTTCTTTGGTAATTGGTCTCCATTTTGGAATTTGTGATCATTTTACTGTCATCATTCTTTCTTGTATAACTCTAAAAATAAAATAAGAATAGCACATATAATAGACTAATGGCTAGGTTTAGGCACATTATATAAGACATGAAAACAAACAGTAAAGAGCAAAGGTAATCTAAGAAATTTAAAATAAAATAAAATATAGTCCATTCTTTTAATAAATTCAAACATCAGGGGAAGAGGGGCCTGAAAGTTTCAGCATTCATTCTAGAACATTCTCGGTCAACAGTAAGACTTCATATGGTCAGTTTGGAGTAGGTTTCAATTTGTAATCTTTATAGTTCTCCAGCTAAAGTAGTTATAGGTTTATTTCACAGTTTTTAAACATAATCAAAAAGTAGCCTAAAACAGCTCTCTTTCCCTCACTTTCATTTCAGCGAAAAAAAAACAGTATAGCAAATCATCAACCTTCAAAATATCTTGAAATACATTTAAGTTCTATTATTTTTCTTTTTCTTTCTGAGAAAAAAAGGAAAGCTCTTACCTATAACTTCATGTTACAACCCCAAATGACCAATCCCGAAGATTGTAGTTCTTTCATGACTGGGTCATTCTAAAATAAGCTCAGTTTAAATAGGAAGCATTTCTGGGTAAGGGTTTCAGGGATGTGCTTAACTGTTGAATTGTGAGAGCTGGTTATATCAAGTTGGTAGCCTGAAACCTGCCATAGGAATTGATAAGAACTATTAGAAAGCAGACTTTCATTAAATTGACAAATAATAACTGTATATGTTCATGGGGTACAATATGATGCTTTGATATGTATACCTTGCAAAATGATTGAGGCTAAGTAATATAACCATCACCTCACATACTTTTTATTACTGTAACAGAGCTCAAAAACTCCTGCGCAGCTCCTCACAGAAATTTTACACACACTGAGCAACTTCTCTGTACTCCTCTCCATCAACCTCCAGCCTGGGGTAACCACCATGCTACTCTGTTTATATGGACGGGTTTGACAGTTTAGATTTTTCAGATAAGTAACATCGTGGATTGTTTGTCTTTCTGCATCTGGCTTATTTCACTTCTTACAATATCCTCTGGATCTGTCCATGTTGTCACAAATGACAGGACCTCTTCCCTTTTTTAAGGCTGAATATTAGCCCATTGTGCTTAATACACCCTTTTCTTTAGTTTTCATCTTTTGATGGATTCTTAAGTTACTTCCCTATCTTCCCTATCCCTATAGTTGAAAACAGATAGCTCTTCAATGCACTGATTCCAGTTCTTCTAAATAGATACCCATGAGTTGGGTTAGTGAATCATATGATAATTCTGCATTTATGGTTTTTTGAGGAAGCTGCATATTGTTTTCCACAATGGATATACTAATCTGTATTCCCACCAACAGTTTGCAAGTATTCTTTCCATCCTCACCCACACTGATTGTCTTCCATCTTTTTGACAGTAGCATTCCAACTGGTACAAAATGTAGCTCATCATGATTTTGATTTGTGCTTCCCTGGCCATTAGTGACACTGAGCTTTTTTTATGCACCTCTTGGTCATTTGTGTGTCTTCTTTGAAGAACTGTCCATTCAGAGCTCTTGCTCATTTTTAATTAGTTATTTCTTTTCTTGCTCCAGATGGTTTGAGTTCCTCATATACAGTGTCTCCCCAAAAATGCACCCGCACTTCAAGAAAATGAAAAACTTGCAAACTTTGTACTTTAACTGTTAATCACCTACAGGATACGTGGTTTGCAGATAACTTTTTATCAAATCTGTGGGTTGTCTCTTTACTCTTAATTCTTTCCTTTGCTGTGCAGAAGCAGGCTGTTAAACAGTTACCAGCACACCACCTGTTCAAGCTCACTACCCATCTTGAATCTATTAAAAGAATCAGATATGATTTTCTAAAAAGCTAAGGTAAAATCTGCAGCAGAAAAATAGGTGCCTCAACAATAATCACCCGTGAAAAGAACACAGAAAATGCAAACTTTCCTGCAACAGTGAGAGAATAAGAAGCAAGAACACTGCTCTAAATCTCATCTCAAAGTAGATGCACTTTTTTTATTTTTAAGAGAATAAAACAGAAGAGGGCAGAACAAAGCAGATCAGAACAACATAAGCAACACAGTACTTTACAGTAAGACAGCCGGACATTAACAGTAGTTAAGTAGATGCTCTTTTAAAGTGGAATAGCACCCCCAAAAAAGCTACCTGGAGGAAGAGGCTGCCCCCTAGAGGCACCCAGAGAAATTGTGGTGAGTGGGCTACAGACCCTCGCCCAGGGTAAGTGCAGCACTCACCCCACAGCGCAGATAAGTGGGTCAGATGTGAGGGACTCTTGCCATTTACTCAGCTTCACAGACCGGAAGTCTTCTCCTTCCTGCATCCCCATTATGATGTCCTTCATGGATACAAAATTGCAAAATTTGATTCCAAAGCTCATCTTCCCTGTCACACTGAAGTCATGCTGACTAGGGAGAAAAAAGTAACTTCTGATTTCCCATTCTGAAGGTGATATTCAAGGTAAGACATTCTGTTCATGTTCATGCTTTATAAGCATAAACACAGAATTACCGGGAGCCCTCACTGGAAGGATCCTGTTTATGTTTTTATCCAAACCCACTGAAACACAGCTGTTTCTGTCACAGGAAAATGCTTTATGTGTCCAGCGCCTCCCTCCTAATCCTTTGCATCCCTTTCTGTGACAGTCTAAAGTGAAGGTGCAGAGGGTCAAACTTTCACTGATTTAGCAATGCTCCCGTTGGCTTGGAGCTGGAGAGAAATGTGTCCTGTCGCTTACCAGGTAGAAGGGTAGAAAATCATTTTTTCCAAGGCAGTCACACTCCCTTGAAGTGAATAATGCCTTTATCCTGCCTAGAATCTGACACCCTGCACTGACTGCTCACACCTGAACACCCTTCACGCCCCAGTTAGGCCCTGACACTCACGTCAGGCTGCAGTCCTCTACCTGCACGGATGCCTCCCCCGCCAGCCCACGCTGAGCCACCCTGCCCTGGACTCACCCTTCCCACCCCACTCCAGCTCAGAAACCTCTGGGGTTCTTGAGTTTCTTTCAACACCTCTGGAGCAGCGTGTCTCTCTTTTTCCCCCCCCTACAGAATTTTCTATAAATGTTTCTATGTTCCACAGGAAAAAAAGAAGAGACTAAAAAAAGGGTGGAAGAAAAGAAAGAAGGAAAAGAGGGAGAAAGGGAATGTCCCTCTCCACAAGAATAAAACTAAACCTTTTTCTTCTACTGCCATTCCACACCCCTGGATGGCCAGCGTTACTCAGCTGTGGCAACGCCCATCCACACTGCAGCCACACGTTATTTGCAAGCTCTCCGCAGCCTAACAGCTTACTCTTCTCCCAAGGTACTTCGAGGGGAAAGGGGAAAAGCGAAGGTGAAGAAAAACAGCAGCTCTGAAGCAGCCCTGAGACTTTTTAAACTGGAAACTAGAAGGTGCATTCTCACCATGAAGCTAGCAGATAAACAAAACAAAAAGGTGTTTTTCTTTTCCCCCAAAAAAAGATGCTTCTTAAAACTTTTTTTTAAATGGGGGCGTATCACGAAATTAAATGTTGCTAGAAATATTTCACTAGTTCAAAAGGAGCAGTATATAGGGCCCCAGTCACTCTTCTTCCAGGAGTGACACTGATAACTAGATACCAAAAGCCAGAAGGAATAGACAAAGGTATGTTCTCCCTAGGCAAAGACATGCCGAATGTGGGCGAAGCAAAAGGAGAGGCACCCAGAGACTAGCTGAGACACAGGATCTGTAACCTTAGCGTTAGTGGAGCCACCCTTATTGTGCCCAGCTATTAAAAAGCAGAGGTGACAGGATGCTTTTTAGTCAGAGGTAGACACTCATTTGCATCTGAAGGTGAGCAATGAACAGCCAAAGGAGGTTTAATTAACTTTACTTTCAATTGTTACTGCGTTGTGATCAGTTATCTCTGTCCTCAAAAACATTATTTGTTGTTGTTGTTGTTGGTTCATCTTTTGATGAACCAAACAATGGAACAGCAATGCTTTTCATCCCCTTGTGACTCATGAGGACTCTCAAACCAACCAACTGAAAATGCCACATCCACTGTGTAAGTCGCCTCTCCCTTAGCAAAATAGTCTTTCATTTGTGGGGTTCACAAATCCCTAGGGGTGTGCAAAATGGTCCTTTGAGGTGTCAGAAAAATGTTAGGGCACTATATAATTTTATAAAAAGAGAAAGCAGCCAAGTTCTGTTAATATCTAATCCAAGAATCATCTCTGCACCTTGACTTCCCTCTTGTTACCAAGCAGGCAGATGACATGGATCTAGGTGTGTCCGACAGGGAACTAGGAGAAGCCGACAGGCCTGCCCTGGCTTGTTGTTTGGTTTCCAGTGTTTTACTCTACACCCAGCAAAGTCAACTCACAATCCTCACAATCATATTATCTCCTTTTCATCAAACTAACCCTCACCAAATGGTGTAATGACTGAAAATAGTTCTTCAATTAAACCAACCTGCTAATAATGCAAATGCGAGTAAGACAGAAAAAATAGGAAGAGGACAATGGCAAAGCTGACACTTCTGCTTTCAGTAAAAGCTCTGTTAGCTACACACTTAATCAGTCCCTTCAAGGTAAATTAGATGTTTTAACAATAAGCAAGAAAGCAACTTCTTTTCAAAAGAAATTCACAATATGGAAACAGTGTGGGGAAACGAATGTTTGGAAGTGTCGCTCTCATTATATGATTGTGTTGAAGAAAACACTGTAAGTATACCACTATAAACACGCCTATCTGAACACTATTTTTAAATCTTCCCAATGGAGAATTTCAGTGAGTTTTGAATGTCTTTGTTAAAAACATTAAAATGTATTATCTTCAAATTAGTTTTTGCAAGAACATCTGATTGAGATGGAAATTTGCTAGTCATATTTCAACAAAAACCACAGCAGGAAGAATTCGAGATTGAAAATTTCCTTACATGATTAAATGAAGTCCATAATGCATTCCTACTTGTATGTTTCAAGACATATTCTTTAACTGTGATAGTAATTGGAAACCAAGTCTCAAGCTTGCATTAGAAATACATCGTGTAAAACTTTAACTAGTTTAAAAACTAATAAACCATACTTAAGTACATTGTTCTCATTTAAAAACACAATAATCTCTTAATGAAAGTAAACATATTGATAACAAATAAAATGAAGTATCATTTCAAAGTCTTTTTTATATTTATGTCATGCTTTAACTCCTATGTGTTTTATAATAATCATATATAGCTATTGTGATACATGTATATAAAAAATAAATACAGGTAGATTTGAGGTAAGTGTTCAAAATGTTTTACTGATGAAGGCACAAGATTCATAAACTTTTGTGAGCATGGTTCTGCAATGGCTCTGATGTGCTGAGAATTTATTTCTAACACATTACATAGACATTCATGGACACCAGATAGGTAAAGCTCATTGGTAAGTTAGCAAGCAATAAAATCATATTTAGAGTAATACATCAGTAAAGCTTCAATTAAGAAACTAAGATGCATTAAATTTCTGCAAATATAGGTTTTAAGTAGCATTTTCATCTCAAATTCTCAACAGTATTCCCATGTTGGTACCTATTTTAAGTTCATTTAGAAATATTACATGTGACTACCGTGTCCTTCCAACTCAAAGGTTCTTAAAACCATAAAACCACCTTCTGCCTCGGGATGAAATTTCATGTTTGCAGAAGAGGTTAAAGTTTCTGATAATTAAGCCACTACTGTTATAAACAGAGTTTGCCTTAGCCCAGTGTGTCAAACCACATCATTCATATGTTCAGTGCTCTCCAATCGTGCTTCCTTCTCAAAGCAAAAGCCGACCCAGCCCTTGCTGCTTCTTTGTCCTCGGCTCCCACTCCTTTTGCCCTCAATCCCTGTGCTGCAGCTCCGCTCTGGCCCCTGGCTCCTCTGGGCTCATCCACACCACAGGCTGCTCTTACTGTCCCCTCACCCTGCCAGAGTCCTCACTGACCTCCCTCAGACCTCCTTTTGGCTGTCACCTTAGCAGGCAGGCCTCTCCTGACCACCATCCTGCAACCCCTGACCCTCGCCCCTTATGCATTTTTCTCCCTCTTACCTCTACTCAGATCACACACATGCTTGTTTTTATTCATGCTTCTAGCCATTAGGGAAGATTTTGACTTTTGCTCATTTTATATCCCCGGCACTTAGCACAGACAGTGCCTGACATGTGGTATTGAAAACGTCTTTTGAATAAGCATTCATCTTAATCAGAAAACTAAAGAGTTGTTTCAAAATGCTCAAAGGACAAGGAGAAATCACCCTCATTTATTCAACATTTATTACACACTTACCATGTATTATGCAAAGCACTATTTTGGATCATTCCAGAAAATACAAATTGAACCAAACAAATCTCCTTGAAGAAGCTCATGATTCACCATGACATGCAAACACAAATCATCCTCGCTCCTAACAGGCTACATCTGTCACGCGTGGTGGAAGGGTGGCTCGCGTCCCACAGTGTCAGGCGAGGATCCTCTTCTGTTCGGTTACAGAGCAAATGGACAACAGCAGCAAGGACCTTGGAGAAGAAAGTACTTCAATTCACCCTCGAAGGTAAACTTGTGTTCCCAACTTTAAGCAAGCTACACATGATGCTGCACAATTCGTTTATCTGTCAGTTTATTTTCAATGTCTTCCTCTCCCTGCTTTACAGAGAGGTGAAGAAAATGAATTTATAGACTTGGCAGCCTTTAAGAAGCTCAGAGTGTCTGCTAAGTCCAGGACTTATTCGAATTTCAACAAAGGTTCTTGAATTCGGGAACAAAGGGACATGGTCACATCAGAGGACAGTATGTGTGAGCCAATGGGACAAGGGTGTCCCATGGTCTGAAAGACAGAAAATAAAGTGTTGTATTCATTTTAATGTCAATACTTCCTTCCAATTGCCAATGCCAATTCTTGGCAGGTTTATGTTTATTTTTATGCCATTTTACTATTTAAAGAAGATAACAGAAAACAATCAATGTCACCTCAATTTCTATTAATCTTTACCTTAAACATCACCTTAAGGGTCAGGACATCAGATGTGCCATCCTTCAGATTTTTCCCCCTGTACACTCAAGTGTTTTTAGGCCAAGTGGGAAGGAGGAGTAGGATGACTAGGTTTACACTCGCTGGCATTTTTCTAGCTATATACATAGCTATCTGTGATCACAGCACCTGCTGGTTCAGAAGCACCAAAAGACCAGATTCAAAAGCTCTGTGACTATTTAGTTGCTGGATTAAAATAGGTACCTGGACAGAAGAGACTTCTGATTTAAGAAGTAGAGCAAAAAATCCACACTATTAGAAACGCATAACTTTTCAACAACAGGATGGTAACAGGCCAGTGGTGAACAGCCTGGTGGCTCACAGGGACCCTGTGGCTTTTGCTGAAGGGGGCCCTTCACTGTAGATGGATAATACTAATAGAGTCCAACAAAAGACTTCCCAGGGGCCCTACCAGGGTCATTTTCTTTATAATAACAGAAGCATTTGTCTTATGGGAGTGTGTTGTAGTCAGGGTTTGCAAGGGAATAGATTTAATACAGGACATATAATTTACAGGATTATTTTGTAATATTCACCAAAGAGTCAAATGCAGAAGAGTGCAAGAGATCTATCCACACACTAGAGACCCAAAGGAACTAGCTGAGGTCCTGAATCCCACATCAATGTCCTGCATGAGCCAGCTAAAGACCTAGTACCCATGGCCATGTCCTCCACAGGTCCAGCTGAAGGCCTAGAAATCACAACCATGTCTCATGCAAGTCTGTATCAAGGATCTGCACTGGGAAGACCAGAGGTCAGTGGTGGAAGCCAGAAAGTCTGCACCAGTGGGATGAAGGATCGGCGCCAGCAGGCACTGAAGCCAGGAAGCAGCAATGCTCAAGGTAAGGATTGGAGAGCCCCTGAAAAGAACAGCAGCCAGGCTCAGTGACAGCAAGGACCCAAGCTCCTCCAATGTGGAGAACAGCTGGGTTCCTGTCAGGAAAAGCAGCACAAGTTTCTCCAGCAACAGTGCACCATCTTCCCCTCCAGTTCTCATTTTATGCTGTTGGCAACCATCCTCAGGTGGGCCTTCCACAGCCAGCAGCACGCTGACTCAGCTCAGCTGGGGGTTCCAAGTTGACTATTAATCCACCACAGAAGGTGTTCTAAGAATAGAGAACCCCAGCATTATGCCCATTCTGACTAAAGAGATAAGGGTAAATACTTGGCCACCCCCACAAATACTTTATTCATAAATAAAAATTTGAAATGGCACATGAATGCACAACAGTTAAAGCAGAAAACTCTTCCCATTATAAACATCCACAGTTTTTAATCAAGTATGAAGTACTCTCTCCTGCTTGAATGATTTTCTTAAGAAATTAAAATATGCAAATCAATGAAGAAAAATGTCTCAGGTAATGCTTTGATTATATGACAAGGATCTTTATCAGCAGGCATGAATATCACTTATCTACAAATATTCTTCAGAAGAAAAGGCAGGAACACTTGCTATAAAGATCACCACATAGCGCAAAAGAAGTTAATTTGGTTTGCCAACAACCCTTTTGTAACCAGACCCATGTTTGTAACTTCTTGTTGCTTCAGAATCAGTGAAGAGATTTTGCTAAGTTCAGGATGTACTTTTAGACAAATTCTGATTTCCAGAGCCTTGGGAGTCCATTCCTATGTCTCTTATGTGACACACAAGAGGTTAATTACTAAGCAGGTAGCATGCATTTCATTTCCAGGGGGAGATAGACATCTCTCCAAGCGTTCACAAGAATAATGGAAGGCAGAAGGAAGATCTGATCTTCATTTCACTAGTGATGAAGTGAATATCCTGAATGGATATTCTGTGGCACTCTAATGAGGCCACACAGCTCTGCGGAAATTTGAAATATTCTGAGACAATGCAGGAGACTCAAACGCACTTTTATTTTCCCATTTCTTAGAGCTTTTATCATTTATCCAAAGGTGACAATGGACCTTGTCGCTCCCCTATCACACCCCTTTGATTATGAATGTTATTCACTGCATAACAGTAACTCCAAGCAGAAGCAGCCTCTACGGCCCCCAACGGCTCTCGCCACCTCACAGAAATGGCCTTTACACACCCCAGGCACCGAAGACAGAAACTGCAGAATGCAGACCCAAGTGAGCTGTTCTGTGTCTCTTATATAATTCATTCCACTCTCAAAGGCAGATTTCAGCCACATCTTAGAACCATATGTGCAACACAGTAGCTCTTACGGAAGTGAAGTCTATAGCCCAAGGATACACTCCAATTTTTATTGAAATCTTCTATTAGCTAGCATCTAGCTTCTTTTAGGGTTTAGACTAATATCTTTCAAGTTCTACAGCCTATGAAACTTTGACACTCTTGTGAGCTATCTGTTCCATAAATACACAGAATTTTCCAATCTTCAAAACTTTCCACCACAAAATTTTCATGGAGAGTCCTAAAAACCTTTTTGGAACACCCAAAGTCTGTGAGACAATGCAGCAACAATGTGACTCTGATTATCTCAGACTTCTCTAACTTGCTTGGATGCAAATTCTCCCTTCCCATCAACCTGCCCCTACCCTTTCCATGAGCAAAAGTCTGAAAGCTTGCTCACATTAAATTTTAAGATCTGTAAGAGAAAAAATGCCCAATAAATTTCTGTTGGTTAAGCAAAAATAGCACAAAATTTTCTTCCATAAGTGAAGTTACAGGAAGAGAAAAAAAGAAAACACATTAGTCCATGCTGTATTGAATCAAGGGTTGTTGCCTTCACAAGGTATTTTCAGTTTCTAACTTGTATATTTTCCTTACAACATGAGCCCTGGTGACCAGAGAGAAGAATTAGCTATGAATAGCAAATAAATATTACTTGATAAACTTTAGAGCCACAGGGGGACTAGATTTTGCCAATCAGCTGGCTTTTTAAACAGGATGGATGCGCACACGGTCACATTAGAGATGTGATCCTATGGCCATTACCTGTCTGTGCATCTCTCTGAGACACCAGCCTCCCTGTACAATGAGGCTTTAAATGATGACAATTAGTTTTGAGTGCCGCGGTAAATAATGTCCTGTTTTGTTCCACACCTGAAGATCAATAACTCTCTCCTTTACTTTCTTTCGAAGTAACTCTTCTCTGAGACTCTGCCTCTCCTTTCCATCTCTGCGAAGAAAAGGATGTGGGAGATGAATTTTATCTCCTATCTTCTGCTTTCCCTACCAGCCTCTCTCCCTCAACATCATTTCCTCCAGTCTGTCTCCCTCTCTTTTCCTCCCTTCTCTCCTTTTCTCATTTTGGTATTTCAATTTGGGTTTTCTTGTTTTGCAAGAAACAGTATTGGTTTTACACACCTGGAAATGAGAAAATACAGCAGGGTAAGAACTTCCCTGGGAGTGAATCACTATTGTTCCCAGTGGCTTTATTTGTCTTCTTTACAAGTCTCCCTGCTGCCCACAAAAGTGCCAAGCTCCTGATAAATGGGACAGCAAGGTGTCACATTTCTCCCCTCTAAATGCAGAGTAAACTTTCACAGCCCTGCTCCACTGCGCTGAAAAATGAAACTATAACTACATGCCGGAAGGTCCTTGAAGAATTCCTTTCTAGGCATGGCCCCTGAGTGGCTTCTACAAGTGCTTCAAAGAAAGAATATTTATCCTTATAAAATGATTTCCCATAAGAAAACTTCAGCTCTGCAACTACTTTTTCCATGACTCCTAACTACACCATGGACATTAGAATCCACACCTGTCATATGAAGCGTATCAAACAAAAAGGATAAGGAGTCCTTCTAGGGGAGCGCTGAGCCCTATGGACCTCACTACTCCTCGCAGGTCACACAGTATTAGCAGGAAGCACATATTCATGATGATGAGGCCTATGTTTTATAACCTAATGCCTCGCAAAGTCTAGAATCCTGATCTATCTTCTCTCTTCCCCAAATTTTATTAGTAGTTCTGAGAATAATTGAAGTTTTCTTACAGTCTTCCACAAGCCACTACTTTCAAGAATCAAAGCCTGCTTCCCCAGCTCTATTAAATTCACGCTGTGCGTCCTTTTGCCCTGAGTCAGATGCTGCCAAACTATAAACCACGGGCTTCATCCGGCCTGCCTGCCACCTGTTTTTGTAAAAGTTTCATTGTGCCACAGCCACACCCATTTCCTTGCATGTTGTTCACACTACAATAACAGCATTGAGTAGTTGCTATAGAAACTGAATGACCCTTTATAGAAACAACAGAGACCCCTGCTCTAAGGGACAGAGACACCTGATGTAATACCATAATTGCTATTACTCATTGAGTATTCGCAGTGAGAAAGTCCTAAATGTTTTACATAGATTACTAATTGTGATAATTACTAATTGTCATTATTTATTATCAAATGATTAATTGGCACAGAAACTTGAGCTTTTTTTATTACTACTAATCCTAACCATCAAGAGGTGGTATTAGGAGCAGGTTCCTTTGGGAGATGACAGAGTGGAGCCCTCAAGGACAGAATTAGTGTCTGATCAAAGAGAACACTCTTGGTCCTGTTGCCACATAAAAATACAGCAGGGAAAAAGGCACGAATCACTCAGAAAATGGCCTCACCGGACACCAGCTCTCCTGATAACTTAATCTTGGACAGTCTATCCTCGAGAACTCTAAGAAATAAGTTTCTGTTGTTTATAAGCTATTTGGCCTACAGTGCTCTGTTATAAACACCAAAAAGACCAAGAGAATTGCCACTTTAGAAAAAAGCAGAAGAGCCAGAGTAAACCCCGTTGGGCTTGAGAGCCCCTGCTAGTAATTATTTCCAAACTGGCTCTAGATTTGGAGAAGCTCATGCTTTTAGCAGGAAAGAAACTGAGTAACAGTAAGACAAGAACTAAATAGTAAATGTCTTTTTTAAAAAACTGAAAAAAGCAGGACCAAAAGATAAAAAATAACTTGACATTATCGGTACAACAGTTGTAACAGCAGGTTGTAAATTTTACCCAAGTCAAAGTTTTAAAACAAATTTCATAGAATGCTTACATAAAGAGCAACTAGCTAGGTGCTGAATAAGTGTTTGATGAATGAATGGATATATTAATGGTTGGGTGGATGGATGGATAAATGGTGATAGATTGGTGGTTGGTTGGATGAATGAATGGAGTGATGGATAGTTGAATGGGTGACTGGATGGATGGATGATGGTTGGATGGATGGATGGGTAGACAGATACAAAAGTATCTCACAGAATCAAATAGGACCTAGAATGACCAAGAAGTGGAAAGAGCTGAGACCAAGATAAATCTAGAGATGTCAGCAAGAGAACTAAGAGGTTCTATTTATAAACCACTCATCAGCATGACTCAAACCCAGCAACACTCAATTTCTGGTATTTCCATTCAAGATTTCAAATTCCAAAGAGACAAAATCTTATTTGGCCATTGTGGCCTAAATATATACTTCCAGAACAGTGCTTCTAAGGCCTGGCTGCACATTCACATACCCTAGGGAGGTTTTAAAGAATACCAGGTCTTAGCTTTTACCTTTGACCAAGTGAAATTGAATTGCTGGTGGTGAAGACTTGTTTGGACTTGGAACTATTCAGTAATTGAGGCTGGAGGTCATCTTATAAAGTCAAATGGAAACAAAGCAGAAAGAATCACAGTGGTAAAACCCTTGCCAAGACATTTCAGGTATGGAGTAATAAAAACCTCATTATTCTCTAAGTTATCTTGCATTGGATCTTTTATTTCTTAATAATATAGCACCCTAACAAAACAGAATGAGGTACGTTGTTATGGTTCACATCTAAAATGTCCCCCCAAAGTCTCATGTGTTGGAAGGTGGAGCTTTTCAAAAGTGATTGGTTCATGGGGACTCTATATTCACCAGGGGATTAACCAAATGTGCCATTAGGAGGTAGAGTCTGCTTGGAGGTAGTTCGCTGTGTACATAGTCTAAAAGTGTGAATTTTTGTCCCTGTTTCCACCCTTCCTCTCTTTCCCTACTTCCTGGCTGCCATGAGATAAACAACTTTGCTCTGCCATGCTAGTTCTGCCTTGGAAGCAGCTAACCATAGACTAAACCCACTAGAACTTTGAACCAAAAGAAACTTGTCCTCATCTTTTAAGTTATGGTGTCAGGAATTTTGTCCCATCAATTGGAAACTGAGTAATATATAATCTGAACCATTGTTATGAAATGAGATTTAATTAGTTAATCAACAAATTCTGAGAATATAGTCTATACTCACACTTATTCTGAGCACTATAGGGGACAGTAACAACTGGTAGACAACTTATGTTCTCAAGAAACTTGTAAAATAGTTCACCAAATGCTGATCTATAGAATCTATAAGAGATAGCATGAGAGATTTGGGCTAAGTTTATACCAATAAAGCATTTCCTTTTCTCTGTTTCCTTTCTATAAAGAGGAGAAATTTCAAAGATACAGAAACTGTGCTTTGGGGGAAGATGTTAAGAATAGTTCTCTTAGACATTAGTTTAGATTTTATCCTCACACAGGAAGAAAACTAGCAATGCTTCTTAACTATTTGCAGAGTTACCAAAGAGCAATCAAAAGAACTAACTCATAAGCTTCTCTACAGTTGCAAAGTCATGATTTCTGAAGCAATCAAAATTTCCCCCACAAAATATCTTCTCCCCAAGGAAACTAGTGCAACCCATAGGTCAGGAGTAGGAAGATAAAACACTGATTTCTATGGGTAGCATCTTAACAACGCATCCAGAGTTTTGGATAACACTTGATTCTGAATGAACTACCTGATCCTTGTGAAGAAAATAAATCTTCTCAATAGTTTGACTCGTAGTTCCATAGAGGATGTCCCAAGGTGCAAAAAGAAAGAAATTTAAGTAATTAAGAGAATAAAGCAACTACAGCCTCTTCACCTTCAGCCCCAAGGACTCGGATTACTAAAAGATTTTTCGCCTCCCTGATTCTGAAGCAGCCACATTGTACACATTAGAACTGCAACAATTTAGAGCCGGTCCCATGCTGTTCAGACCTTGCACAGCCTGCTGGCATGATTCATCATGCAATTTACGGTGTAAGTGAACAGGGATCTGTGGGAATTGGAATGTGGGTTTGTCAGAGTGACGGCACTTGAAGAGTCCTTGCCAACAGGTTAAGTGAGCCTAAAAATAAAAGCAAAAGCTGATAAAATTTACAAGTATAAAGGTTATGATGCTCACACAGTAATAAATTAAAATTAAAAAGCAATGTGATTCATTTTCCTTTGTATTTCAGAAGTGATTTACTTCATCGTTTTCATGTTTCAAACTAGTTCAAAGCCTAGCCAAGGACTACTAGGGTATTGTAGAATACAGTAACTGCTTTGGTTGCAAAATAGACATTCTGTTAGTCTCAAGGAGCACAACTGCTCAAATCACCAAAAAGAGAAAGTTTTCAAAGAATGGGATCTTTTTTAAAAAATATGATTTTCAGACCCTCTCCCCCAGCCACAGTACCTCAGCAGGCCAGCAGGGGCCTCAGCAACCCCTTGCCTCACACAGATGACCTCAGTGGGCTGAAGAGAACATCAGCGACTTCCCCACACACATGCAGAGGACCTCGGAAGACCCATGAGAGCATCAGAGAGCCCTCTGCCCACCTATAGGACCTCAGTGGGCTGGTGGGAGCCTCAATGACCCCTCCTCACACCAAAGGACCTCAGAAGGCCTACAGGACCCTCAGCAACCCCTCCCTCCACCCAAGTGATGTTGGTAGGCCAGTGGGAGCACAGGTGAGCCCTTCCCCACATGCAGGACACTGGGAGGACCCAGGAGAGTGCTGTTGAGGCCTTTTCCTACCCAGAGGAACCTGGATGGGCCTGCAAGAACCCCAGTGACAGTGTCAACCCAGTGTGTGTGACCCAGTAAGGCCCTGACTGGGTCACACACCATGGACAGGTATGTCTGGTGGCCTGAAAAAGTCTGAAACCTCAGTAACAACACAAACTAACAGCTGGTTCACATCAGTAGTCCTAGACTAGTAAACCCAGGAAGAATCTAAGACCCACCCAAGTGGCTCTGAAAGAGGAATTCAGGTGATTAGCCCCTCCCCTATACTGTGGGACCCAGAAACTGGGTGAATATCAGCCACACAATAGGACCCTGACTAACACACATACAATGAACAGATGAGACTAGCAAGATTGAAAAGACTGAAATACGAACCAAGAGGTGAAAATGACAAGACAAAAAAGCAAAATGTAGTCTAAGAATCCCAGGCCATCGGGAACAAGTACAGGAGACATCAACATAGAAAACAGTAGAACACACATCTGAAATTTCTGGAAAGATAGCAAATGAAGAAACAAATTCATGAGGCTATAGAGGACACAAGAACAGAAATAATTTCTAGGTAAAAAATAAACTACAGCCTCAATGAATTTCTCAGCATAGCTAGAGAAGACATAGGTAACAAAAACACAAAAGCATAGGAAAATGATGGAAACCTTGAATGAACAATATAGGGAAGAAATAGAATACATGAAACATTCAAAGATATATCCAGGAAATTTTAAAAATTCATCAAATGCTGGCAAAACCACTAGAAAAAAAGCTGAAGATAAACTTTTGGACTTTGAAGACAGAATAGTGGCTAGCAATCATGAAAGGAAAGATTTCTTAAAAATAACAAGGGAGGGGCTGGGGATTTAGCTCAGCAGTGTAAGTTCCTGCTTGGCAAACGTGAGGTCGTGAATTCAATCCCCGGAACCAAAAAAAAAAAGAAAAAGAAAAATAACAAGGGACCATGAAACAATAATTCAATAGCTCTAGGATGATGCAAAGAAAAGCAACATAAGACACATAGGTGTCGGTGAAAAAAGCAGATGTTAACGCAAATGACATTTAAAAAACTATTTGCAGAAGTAATAGCAGAAAATTTCCCAAGCATGGGAACAGAATCCAATACAGATAAGTGAGACATGTAGAATTCCAACTAGCCACAACCAAAATAAATCTACATACCCAGATATGTAAAAATCAAGATTCCAGAAATTTAGCACAAAAACAGAATATTAAAATGTATTAGAGGAAAAAAACATATCACCTATCAAGGAAATCATGGCTGACTTCTCAATACAAGTCAAAAAGAACTTGGAGTGAATCATGTTAAGGCCTGAAAGAAAACAACTTCCAACCCAAATTGATGTATCCTGCAAAACTATATTTCAAAATTAATGGGGAAATAAGATATTTCCATGACAAAAAACAACTGAAGAAAATCCGCCAAACCAACCCTACATAGAGTACTTAAAGATATTCTAGTTATAGATAAAAATGATCATAATTCCCAGAACAACAACAGAAAGAAACCACCAGGCAGGGCAAGCAATGAAACAAAGGGGGATAGCAGGAAACAAACAACAGATTGGCAGAATGGGTCAAGAAACAAGATTCAATAATATGATGCATAAAGGAAACACATCTAACTCAAAAAGAAACTCATAGACAAAGTCAAAGGATGGAAAACAATATTCCATGTGACAGGAACCCAGAAAAAAGCAAAGATAGATATTCTGTTTGCAGACAATGTGAACTTCAAATCAAAAATGATAAAAAGAGATAAAGAAGGTCACTATATACTTGTCAGGGGAACTGCACCAAATATGGGAGAACCTAACTTATAAGACAAATACTAACAGACATGAAAAATTGATAACACAATTGTAACAGGGGACCTTAATACCACATTATCACAATGAGACAGATGAACTAGAAAAAAGTCAGTATGAAATAACAGAACTAAATCAAATATGTGAACAAATGGACTTAGTAAATGTCTACAGAGTCCACCCCACAACATCAGAATAAATATCTTTCACAGCTGCACATGAGATGTTCTCTAAAATAGACCATATACTAGCCCATAGAACATGGTTAAGTAAATGCAAAGGAATTGAAGTTATCTCATGTATATTATCTGACCATACTGCACTGAAATTGGAAATTAATGGCAAAAGAAACTACAAAAATAAATAAATATATGGAAATTAAATAACACCCTCCTGAACAACCAATGGGTCACAGATGAAATTAAAAGAAGAAATTAGACAATATCTACAATTAAATGAAAATGAAGATATAACATACTGGAACCTGTGGGATGCAATGAAAACAGTCCTAAGAGGGAAGTATATGGCAGTAAATTCTCACATCAGGAAAACAGAATTAACACAAATGAACAACCTAACGTTGCACCTTTAGCTTCTAGGAAAAGAAGACCAAGTCAAGATCAAAGCTCATATAAGGGAGAAAATTATAAAGATCAGAGCATAAATTAATGCAACTGAGACTAAGAAAACAAAGAATTAATGAGTCAGAGTTGGTTCTTTCAGTGATTTAGCTCAGCAGCATAAGTGCCTGCCTAGCAAGTACGAGGTCATGAGTTCAATCCCTGGTACCAAAAAGAAAAAAAAAGAATTGGTTCTTTGAAAGAATAAAAAAATGTTGATAAACCCTTAGCCAACCTTATCAAGAAAAGGAAAAAAAACACAAATGCATACAATGAGGAAAGAAAAGAGTGAAAACAGCACAGATTCTGTGGAAATTCAGAAGATCAATACTTACTTTGAAAATCTTAACTCTTATAGGCTGGCAAACACAGAGTAAAGGGACCAATTCCTAGAAACATATTAATTACCAAAGCTGAAACAAGAAGATATAACAATTTTGAATAACCCAATATCAGTTTCTGAAATTGAAAATGTAACTAAAAACATACCAATAATGAAAATCTCAGGTCCTGATGTATTCATGGATGAATTCTTTTTTTTTTTATCTTAAAGAGAATAAAACAGAAGAGGGCAGAACAAAGCAGATCAGAACAGAACAACATAAGCAACACAGCACTTTACAATAAGACAACCGGACATTAACAGTAGCTATCAAAATATCTCTTTCTCTGCTATAGTTGAGCATAGTTTCAAATACAATAATATCAAACATAATAAAATAGTATAAAACAATTCAGAAGAATGAAAGAATTACAGGGCATTCTGAACCGAATAACAGAGAATGATCAATGGCTACTATAATATCTCATTTTCAATAAAAAACTTTGTTTATACTATCACATATATTAAAATCCCAATAAGATACAACATGATAGAACCAATGGTAATAGAAGAATAGAAGCATGGTAGGACTTCAAAGCAAGATGATATTAATTCAGCAATGGCTGCCATAATGTTTTGTTCTCTTCAAAGCTGCTGTTCTTACCATCACACATAATAAAGTCAAACAAAACAGAATAAAATCATTACAACTGATAAATGAAAATATTGAAAGGCTTCAAAGCAATGAAATGGGCAATCATGATTATCACACAATCTTATATACTCTTACCAACTTTCATAATAGGGAGACTATATGGTATTTACACATGTGAGTTTGCTTTAGTTCACTTA
>PVJX010027908.1:8244-24487 GCA_004027295.1 Dolichotis patagonum
TCAAAAACAAAACAACAGAATTATATAAGGTGATTAAAAAGGAAGTAACAACAACAAAACAGATCAATAAGGTACTGAGAAAGCTGAAACATAATATAACTAAACAGATAATGTACTTAAAAAGCAAAAAGAGGAAAAGAAAATGCTCTAAAGGATATAACTGCATGTATGTTTAAGTGTGTGGGATTGATAACCATATAACCAGGTTTTTGTTGGATTGTTGAACAGAACTGTTTGCAGCCTCACTGTTCACTTTGTATGCCTTAACTTTGTAACATGAACAACTGTTTCTAAGAAGACAATATGTAATTTATCAACTAGTGATTTCTTACTGTTTTTTTTAAATTCTGTATTATTTCTACCCTTTTTTTCTGTATTGCTTTTTTTCTCTTTAAATAAAATTTTAAAAAAAAGAAATCAAACAATAACAAATGCTTGTGGTGCTGTAGGAAAAAAGCAACACTTCTTCACTGTTAGTGGGAATGTAGACTGGTGCAACTGCTGTGGAAATCAGTGTGGAGATTCCTCAAAAAAAACTAGGATTAGAGGTCTCATTCAACTCAGTTATTTCCCTTCTAGGTATTTTCCCATAAGAATGTTAAACATCTGTGGTGGATTGACAACCGGTGGTCAACTTGTAACAACTTATAACAACCATCATTTGTCAACCAACAAACTGAATCAGCATGATGCTGAATGTGGACAGCCCACCAGATGATGGTTGCCAACAGGAAAGGGAAGAAATAGTGTTGGTTCTTCATGGTGCAGTTGGTTCTCCTGTTGCTGTTGGTTCTCCTGGAGGAACTTGTCAAGAATCTTTCCTAATAAGAACTTGGCTGTTCCCACCAACAGAGGAACTTGGAACCCTGTTATGACTAAGAATGGCTGTGGTTCACTTTGGGGAAGCTCTAGTCCTTACTTGAGCATTGCTTCCTGGCTCCAGAGGCGAAGATGTGTGTGGCTCATTCTCCAGGAAAAGCTTTCATGCTGACTTCCTGATATGAACGTGTCTGTTCTGTTCTTCAGAAGAGCTCCAGTGTTCACCTGAAGACGTCTCCTGTCTCCCAGCACAGACTCCAGCTTCTGCTTTGGATTCTTCAGTCTTCTGGCACAGACTCCAGCTTGCTGATATGCACTTGCTTGGAACACTGCAGTGAACTCCAGACCTTGGATTGAATCCTTCAGCCTCCAGTGTGTAAACACCCTCTGCACACTTCTTCGTCTGACTCTGTGGCTGACCACTGTAAACCAATTTTGTAATTTCTTATACTTTTGTATATTTTGTGTTAAATGTGCTTCTCTAGTAAAAGCCTGACTAATACAGCCTCATAACACAATGATGTATGTACATCAGTGTTTATAGCAGCACAATTTGTAATATCTAAATCTTGGAAACAACCCAAATGTCCATCAACTGAGGAATGGATTAAAAAAAGTGATATTTTTATATAATGGAGTACTACTCAGCTATAAAGAAGGATAAACTCAAGGCTTTTATAGGTAAATGGATACAACTTGAGACCATACTCATAAGTGACATAAATCAGACTTGCATGTGTAAACATTGAATTGTCTCCCTAATGTAAAAAACTGAAAGAATAAATAAGATCCAAAAGGTACAATAAATATTGTGAAAGGGTAATAAACTACTTGAAAGGAAAGATAGCCAGATCTTGGAAACAATCTAAGTGCCCATCAACTGAGGAATGGATAAAAAGTTGTGGCATTTTTATACAATGGAGTACTACTCAGCTATAAAGAATGATCACATTGAGATATTTATAAATAAATGGACACAACTTGAGACCATACTCATAAGCGAAATAAACCAAACTCACATGTGTAAATACTGTATAGTCTCCCTAGTATGAGAGTTGATAAGAGTATATAAGATTTTATGGTAATCATGAGTCCCTGTCTCATAGCTTTGAAGCCTTTCAATGTTTTCATTCATCAGTTGGAATGGTTTTATTCTATTTTGTTTGACTTTATTATGCGTGATGGTATGAAAGATGTTTTGAAGAAAAAAAAAACCTTATGACAGCTATTGCTGATTTAATATCATCCTTCTTAGAAGTTCTACCATGCTTCTATTCTTCTATTACCATTGGTTGTATCATGTTGCGTCTTATTGGGATTTGAATATATGTGATAGCATAAACAAAATTTTTTATTGAAAATGAGATATTATAGTACCCATTGATCATTCTCTGTTATTCAGTTCAGAATGCCCTATAATTCTTTCACTCTTTGAATGGTTTTATACTATTTTGTTATGTTTGATATTATTGTATTTGAAACTATGCTCAACTTAGCAGAGAAAGAGATATTGTGATAGCTACTGTTAATGTCCGGTTGTCTTAATGTGAAGTACTGTGTTGCCTATGTTGTCCTGTTCTGATCTGCTCTGTTCTGCCCTCTTTTGTTTTATTCTCTTTAAAATAAAAAAAAAGAATAAAACTTTATTGTTTTCTGGTAAAAAAATAAAAAATAAAAGGAAAGAACAACTAGGGTGGGGAAAAGGAGAAAAGAAGAAAGGGAAAAGAAAAATATATAGATACATAACTAAGATAGCTAAGATAACTATACTAATTTCTATTATTAGTTCATTGAAAAGAATGGTTTGCATTTATATTGTATAATCAATTTTTATGCCTATATCTTGTAATCTGAACAACTCCTTTGAAGATAACAATACACAATATGTTAACTATTGTCAATCTCCTATTATCTTGTTTGAAATTTGTTATGGATTAAAAACTGGTGGTCAACTTAACACCAGCTGAATTAAATTAGCACGGTGCTAAGTGTAGACGGTCCACCTGAGGAAGGTTGCCAGCAGCCCCTGCCAGCATAAATAGAGATGTGGAAAAGAAAAGCAGGGTGTTGTGGGTTCTCCTAAGTGCTGCTGTTTCAAGCCATTGGTTCTCCTGGAAGAGCTTGTCATGCTGGCTTCCCCAGCAGGAATACGGCCATTACAATTGGAGGAGCTAAGGACCTTGTCACTGAGAGTGGCTGTGGCTCTGTGGGGGAGCTTTGGTCCTTACATTGAGCATCGCTTCTTGGCTTTGGAGTGGGAGATGCACACTGTTTAATCTCCAGAAGAAGCTTGTCATGCTGGCTTACTAGCATGTACTCGATTGTTATTATCAAAGGAGCTCAGGACCTCACTATCACTGAAGATGGCTGTGGTAATTTTCAGGGCAGCCCTGGTGCTTATTTTGAGCATGACTTGGCTCCAACCTACTGGCACAGCTCCTTCATCCCACTGGCATATACTTTCTAGCTTCCACCATAGACCTTTGGGCCTTCCCAAAACAGATCTGTAAAACAGACTGGAATGAGTCCTTGTTGATGGCTCTAGATCTCCAGTTGGACTCATGGGAGGCACTGTCATGGGCTCTAGGTCTCACTGGACTTATGCAGGACATTGCTGTGGAATCGAGGCCACTGGATGAATAGTCTGAGTCTTTAGTGTTGTGGACAGATTTCCTGCACTTTCTTGTATTTAACTCAGGGTGACCATCATAAAATAGTATTACAAATTCTGTGTCCTGTATGTAATTGTTCTCCTCGCTACCCCTGACTACAACAAAATTCTGTATCATTGTTTTTTCTCTTTAAAATTAAAAAAAAGATCTCAAAGTCTTACATATAAAAAAAAACTGTACCTCATCAGTTATGATAGTGCACCCATAATCCCAGCACTCTGGGGAACTGAGGCAAGAGGATCACAAGCTTGAGCCCAGCCTGACCAACTTGTGATTTAGTGAAACGTTGTTTCAAAATAAAAATAAAAAATAAAGGAGTAGCTTCAACCTAATTGCGTAGACATCCCCGTTAATCAGTGGGTGGAGTTCCACGCCAAAGAGAATGATTACAGGTTAACACTGAATTTAAAATCTTCTAATTAAAGGAGCTGAGGAATCTTTTACAGAAGCTGTGGAGGTCTCTTTGCAGATGTTAAAAATGATGCATATACCCCAGCTACTGTTGGCAGTCATCTTGTGACCACATAAGCCAAAAGGAGAATAAAGCTGGCATAGTAGGAGAAAAGAGCTTAAGTTCCATAGAGAAATAAAGTCCAAGTTCCGACTGAACTGCACCTAAACTGAAGCACACCCAAAATCACCCTGGATTTTCAAAGAAGATTTTTTTTTTTAGCTTTTTTTAAATTTTAAAGAGGGTAAAACAAAATATAACAAAACAGAACATAGATCAGAAGAAAACAATGTAAATGACACAGATTTCAAAGCAAGACAACAGGAGATCAATAGTGGCTACCATGTCTCTTGTTTTCTTCTAAATAGTTGTTCATATCTTCGCACACAATGAATTCATACAGAACAAACTAGTATAACACTGATCAAAACAGTAATGAAGGCACTACAGGCCTTCAGAACCAGACAATAGGAAAATCAACAATGACTACCATAATGTCTCTTGTTCTCTTCAAAATAGCTGTCCATACCTTCACGTATGTTGAAATTAAATAACACAAAACAGACTAAAACCACTCTGAACAAGAATAAAATCATTATTGGATTTCACAACATGATAGGAAATCAGCAATGGATATCATAATGTCTCTTTTTCTTCAAAGTAGTTATTCATATCATCATATATAATACAATCCATTCTTGTAAACTGCTTATGAGAAGTTCTAGGTATGTATAAGTCTATACATGTACATCTATCCTTTCTGCATTTGAGGGAAAAACAAAACAAAAGAAAACAAATTACTAGAAAAACAAACAAAAAAGACAAATAAATAACAATAGCAAAGAGCCCAAAACAATGACAATATAGGCCTTAAAAAAAAGAGGTGGTAGAAACATAAGTAAGGTTGTTATTTTACATGGTGATCTTCAAGAGTTTCTCAGATGACCAGACACAAACATGCAAAACTGTTCTAATTCTATGAATGTTAACTGTTTCATTCCAAGAACTAATAGAATTTGTAGCACCATCACCTGAACTATCCTACGTGGTTTATACAAATTTAGATATTTTTTCTTTTCCCTTCCTTTTTTTCCCTCCTTTTCCTTGAGATACTATTTTTTCACCTTTAAACAGATTCTTATCCTTTCACTGTATTTATTTATTTATTTATTGTGTGTGTGTGTGTGTGTGTGTGCCGGGGATCGAACTCACGACCTCGCATTTGCCAAGCAGGCACTTACGCCATTGAGCTAAACCCCCGGCCCCATTTCACTGTATTTATTGAGGATTTTGCCTCTTATGTACTCTTACCATTCTTACAATAGGGAGACAATACGGTATTTACTCATGTGAGTTTGATTTATTTCACTTATAAGTATGTTCTCAAGTTGCATCTATTTACTTATAAATATCTCAATGTGATCATTCTTTACAGCTGAGTAGTACTTCATTGTTTAAAATTACCACATCTTTTTTACCCTTTCCTCAGTTGGTAGGAACTTAGGTTGTTTCCAAGATCTGGCTATTATAAATTGTGCTTCTATAAACATGGGTGCACATATATCACTGTGATATGATGTTTTCACTTCTTCTGGGAATATGGCCAGAAGTGGCATAGCTGGGTCAAATGAGACTCCCAATACCAACTTTTTGAGAAACATCCAGACTGATCTCCCAGGTGGCTGCAGCAGTCTGCACTCCCACCAACAGTGCAGAAGAGTTCATTTTTCCCCACAGCCTCTCCAGCATTTGTTGTTGCTTTCTTGATCCTAGCCATTCTTTCTGGAGTCAGATAAAATCCTCAGTGCATTTCTCTGATGACCAATGATGCTGAACATTTTTTCATGTATTTATTTGCCATTTGTATTTCTTCAGCTAAGAAGTATGTATTCATTTCAGATGCCCATTTTGGAATTGGTTCTTTGAATTTCAGGGGTGTGATTTTTTTTTTAATTCTTTATATGTTCTAGATAGAAGTCCTTTGTCTGAGGGAGAGTTGACAAAGATTTTTTTCCCAATTTGTAGGTTTTCTTTGCACTCTATTGGAGATTTCTTTTGACATGCAAAAACTTTTTAATAAGATGAGATCCCACCTATTGATTCTGGGAAATATTTCCCATACACTTTTGTTCATGAATTCTCTGCCTACCTCTATGTCTTCAAGATTTCTACCTATTTTATTTTCCAGCAGATTTAATATTTCTGTATTAATATTTATATCTTTGATCCATGTTGAATTTAGTTTAGTGCATGGTGACAGGCATGGGTCTAGTTTTAGTTTTAGGCATATGAAAAGCTGGTTTTTCCAGCACCACTTTTGTTAAAGAGGCAATCTTTCTTGCAGTGAACATATTTGGCCTCTTTGTCAAAGATAAAGTGGCTGAGTGTGTTTGTAGTTGTAGTTATATCTTCTAATCTATTCCATTGATTTTTCAGGTCTATTTTATTCCAGTACTATGCTGATTTTATCACAGTAGCTTTGTAGTATACTTTCAAGTTAGGGATTGTGATGCCTCCTGCCTTGCCTTTATTGCCCAGAATTGCTTTTGCTATTCTAGATCTCTTCTAGTTTCAGATGAATTTTAGGAATAATTTCTCTAGATCTTTGAGGTATGCTAGTTGTGTTTTGACTGGAATTGCATTAAATCTGTATAACAATTTTGGGAGAAAGGCCATTTTCACAATATTTGTTCCTCCTATCCATGAACGAGAAATGTCTTTCTATTTTCTGAGATCCTCTTTGATATCTTTTTTCAGGGTATTATAATTTTCACTGAATAGATCTTTTACTTCTTTTGTTAGATTGATTCCTAAATATTTCTCTTTTTTTTGATGCTATTGTGAAAGGTGTGGCTTCTCTTATTTCTCTCTCACTGACTTTGTTGTTTGTATATAGGAATGCTATTGATTTTTTGAGTGTTGACTTTGTATCCAGCTACATTACTGAATTTAGTTATTATACCTAGGAGTCTTTCAATGGAGTTTCGGGGGTCTTCCATGTAGAGTATCATATCATCTGCAAATAATTACAATTTTACTTCTTCTTTTCCTATCCTTACTCCTTTTATTTCTCTCACTTGTCTAATTGTTCTGGCTAGTATTTCCAACACTATATTGAATAGGAGTGGTGATAACAGACATCCTTGTCTTGTGCTTAATTTTAGAGTAAAGGCTTTCAGTTTTGGGCCATTTAATATGATGCTGGCTATTGGTTTGTCATAGATGGCTTTTATCATACTGAGGTAAAGACTATTCTGATTTTCTGTAGGGTTCTTATCATGAATAAGTGTTGGACCTTATCAAAAGATTTTTCTGCATCTATAGAAATGATCATGTGGTTCTTATTTTTGGCTCTATTGATATGGTGGATTACATTTATTGATGTGCATGTGTTGAACCATCCATGCCTTCCTAGGATGAATCTCACTTAGTCATGGTGTATAATCTTCTTGCAGAACGATTTGCTGCATTCTGATCATATTTTATTAAGAATTTTTGAATCTATGCTCATTAAAGAGATTGGCCTGTAGTTCTCTTTTTTGGTTGACTCTTTCTCTGATTTTGCTTTAGAGTAATACTTGCCTCCAGGAATGAGTAAGGGAAAATTGCTTCCCTTTCAATTTTATTGAAGAGTTTGAGGAGTGTTGGCATTAAGTCTTCCTGGAATTTCTAGTAGAATTCCACAGTGAATCCATCAGGACCTGGGTTTTTCTTTGTTGGTAAAGTTTTAATTATATTTTCAATTGCATTAATTGAAATTGGGTTATTCAGTAGTTTTACATCTTTTTGATCCAGCTTTGGTAATTCATATGTTTCTAGGAATTTGCCCATTTCTTCTGTGTTATCAAACCTATGAGAGTAGAGGTCTGTATTTCCCCAGGGTCTGTAATGATTTCACCCTTTTCATTCCTTATTGCATGAATTAGAGCTTTTTCTTTCCTTTTTAAAGTAAGGTTGGCTAGGGGCTTATTAATTTTATCTATTCTTTCAAAGAACCAACTCTTTGATTCATTGATTCTTTGTATTGTTTTCTTAGTCTCTATTGCATTGATTTCTGCTCTGATGATTATAATTCCCCCCCCCTTCTTTTGGCTTTGAGCTTGACTTGCTCTTCTTTTTCTAGATGTTTGAATTATAGCATCAGGTTTTTTATTTGTGTTCGTTCTGTCTTCCTGATGTGGGAACTCAGTGCAATAAATTTTCCTCTGAGGACTGCTTTAATTGCATCCCAGAGGATGCAGTAAGTTGTATTTGTATTTTTGTTTGCTTGTAGATATTGTTTAATTTCTTCTTAATTCCCTCTGTGACCCACTGATTGCTCAGGAGTGTATTATTTAATTTCCATGTGTTTGTGGGGGTTTTGCAGTTTCTTTTATCATTTCTAGTTTCATGGCACTATGATCTGATAACGTGTATGGGATAATTTCAATTCTTTTGCATTTACTTAAGCATGTTCTGTGGGCTAGTATATGATCTATTTTAGAGACTGTCCCATGTGCTGCTGAAAAGAATGTATATGATGTTGTTGGGTGGAACACTGTACACGTCCACTAAGTCCATTTTTTCACAGGTGTGATTCAGTTCTATTACTTCTTTGCTGATTTTCTGTCTAGTTCGTCTGTCTCTTTGTGCCAATGGGGTGTTAATGTCTCCCATTATAATTGTTATTTCTTATTTGATTTTTCATTTGTGTTAATGTTTGTTTTGTATAGCTAGGTGCTCCCAAATTTGGTGCATATATATTTAAGATTGTTATCTCTTCCTCCTGAAATTTTCCCCTTTATCACTTTTGATCATTCTTGGTTTGAAGTTCACATTGTCTGCACACAGAATAGCTACCCCTGCTTTTCTGGGTTCCTGTTGCGTGAAGTATTGTTTTCCATCCTTTGACTTTCAGTCTGTGAGTTTCCTTTTGGGTTAAGTGGGTTACTTGTATACAACATATGGTTGGATGTTGTTTCTTGGTCAATTCTGCCAATATGTTTCTTTTAATTGGTGAATTGAGGCCATTTACGTCAATGGTTATAACTGACATATATTGGTTTATTTTTGACATGTCATCTTTCTGTTGTTGATTCTTTCTTTACTTTTCCCCTCTGTTTAATTGCTTGCCTTGCCTAGTGGTTTTTTTCCTATGTCTATCTAGAATGTCTTTCAATATTCTTTGCAGGGTTGATTTGGTGGTCTTGAAGTTCTTCAGCTGTTCTTTGTCATGGAAGCATCTTATTTATCCATCAATTTTGAAGGATAGTTTTGCAGGATACAAAAATCTGGGTTGGACATCATTTTCCTTTAGGATCTAAAATACTTCACTCCATGCTCTTCTTGACTTCATTGTGTTGAGAAGTCTGCTGTGATTCTGATGGACTTTCCTTTATAGTAATCTGTCTCTTTTCTCTAACAGCTTTTAATATTCTGTTCTTATGTTGAATTTCTGAGATGTTGATTATTATATTTCTGGGTGTAGTTTTATTTTGGTTATGGCTATTTGGAGTTCTATATGCCTCACTTATCTGTATCTCAGTTTCCATTCCCATGTTTGGGAAATTCTCAGCTATTACATCTGTAAATAGCCTCTTTCTATAATTTGTGTTGTCACCTTCTTTTTCGTTTATACCTATCAATCTTGTATTGTTTTTCTTTGCATCATCTTGCAGCTGTTGAATTGTTAGTTCCTGATTCCTTGTTTTTTTAAAAAAATATCTTTCCTGGGGCTGGGGATTTAGCTCAGTGGCTTAAGCGCCTGCCTGGCAAGCGTGAGGTCATGAGTTCAATCCCCACTACCAAAAAAAAATTTTTTTTCTTTCCTGTTCACTAGCTGCAATCTTGTCTTCAAGGTCTGAAATTCTATCTTACTTTCATTGAGGCAGTTTTTCCAACTTGCAATGGAAATTTTGATTTCCTATATAGCTCTTTGAATCTGCTTCATGCATTCTGTTTGTTTCTTGTATTGTTCATTCAAGGTTCCCATTTTTTTTCATTGTTCTTCTAATTTTTTAGCTGTGTCTTCTTTAGATGTGTTTAGCATTTCTTTCATTACCTTTATCATTTCTTCTTTTACCTGGGATGTTATTTTTGATCTGAATTCTTTTATATCTTCCTGGAGTTGTTTCTTTACTTCAGTCACTATCATTTCAGGAGTTTCAGGTGTATGGCTTACATTTTCTTCTATGTCCATGTCTCCTAGGCTTCCTTGGGTTGTGCTGGAGGTTTGAGATTACATTTTGCTCTTTCATTTTGTCATTTTCCTATATTCCCTTAGGGAAGCAGAAGGCAAGATCTCAGTTGTTTCTTTGGTTGAGAATATCTACTCCTACTGCAGGGAGTTTTCCCAGTTTAGTGGAGGTCATTAGAAAGGCCTTACCAGGTGGCTCCCCACCACTTGGGGTCACTGAGTGGGGCCCTACCAGCCTCCAAGTGATGCACCAAGTCTTCCCTGTGGGATGCAAATTGCTGTGTGCACTTTTGGCTCATTAGGTGGAGCACAGATGGCTGCAGACCACTCAGGGTTCTGGACAGGGCCTAAATAGGCCCAGAGAAACCTTCCCATGGGTCCTCTAGTGATGGGGGATGCTTAGTGGGGTCCTACCACTCTCTGAAGGATGTACAAAGGCTTCCCTGTGGACCGGAAATTGCTGCACACACTTTTGGCTGGCGAAGCAGAGCGTGGGCAACTGTGGACTATTCAGGTCCAAATAGGCCTGGAGGGACCTTCCAGTGTGTCTTCCAGTGATGAGAATGCTGGATGGGGCCCTACCAGTCTCCAAATGATGCACCAAGCTTCCCTGTGGGATAGAAATCACTGCGTGCACTTTCACCTCGCGAGGCAGAGCATGGGCCACAAGAAATATTTTTGATATAGAGAAATGAATGTAAAAAGTAATGTATTGCATATCATAGTGGAACACACCTCTTGTTCCAACAGTTGGGAGGCTGAGGCAAGAGGATCATCACATGTTCAAGGCCAGCCTGGACTATATAGTGAGTGCAAGTTCAGCTGAGCTACATAGCAAGACTCTGTCTCAATCCCCCCTCCAAAAAAGTAATGTATTTTTATACATCTCACAGCTCTTATTTACCACTTCTGAGCTCTTCATCCAACTTCATGTATCCTGATAGACCTCACTTGTATCCTGGGGATATTTCCTATCCTGGGAGTTGGTTCAGCAGTACTTGCACACAGACAACCCAAAAGTAGGCAGTGTGCAACTGCTCCATGAGGCTATTCTTAACAGCTGGGAAAGAGGACCAAATGGAAAACTTTTCCCTGTTCCTCACCTATGCAGACAGTTCTGAGATGCAGGCTACAAAGTTTCTGCATTAGGTTTGTTGTTGCTGAATACAACACCTGACACCCACAATTTAAAGCAAGAGAGGTTTAATTTATCTTACCATTTGGAGATACAGTCCATGGACTGTTGGAACTGAGGCAGAAATATCACAATGGAAGCAATGGAGATCAGAAAGCAGAATAGGAGTATGGGATATTATATTATATTATATTATATTATATTATATTATATTATATTATATTATATTATATTATATATAGCACTATACCACCATTGTACGCCCATTCTGTAGGCTGTCATTTGCAATGTAATAATTTTAGCATGTACCAAAAATTTAAGAGTATATTCAAGCAACTATTTGTCATTTTAGAGATTTTAATAAAGGTAAAACTTAGCAATCTTTTTTCTGTAATACTTAGGAAATATAAGTGCTGCTATGCAAGTATATACCCACATACATATAAAACTTGGAAAAATTGTTTAACTATAAAGTATATAATATTAAAGTGTAGAAATCACTAGATTGTGTAATATTTCTTTTTTCAATCATTATTTGCCATTTTCCTCATATTATCTGAATAATGCAAATGAACATGCAATTGGTAAAACTATTAGATTTAATAATTAAATATGTGAGAATATATTTTAATTTAATGAAAAAATATGAAATAAAATATAAATCATGTAAAATCAAAGTCCTTGATTATAGGGGGAAAAAAGGTGAGGCACCTATGTTAACAATGGAAAAAAGTATTGGGATTTTCTTTTTTATAAACACACCAGTCTGCTTATTTTAACATCTAAGATAGAAGTAGAGGCTAAAATTATGTGAAAGCCATTTTTGTTTTTAAACTTTGTATTTTATATAGCAAAAGCCATTCAGAAGTTCAACCCTTATGCCTTTCATTTTTATTCTGATACAACTAATTTATTTATTTTTAAATTTTTTATTAGTATATATTTGCTATACATAGTGCTCATATTCATCATAGGGAATTTGTGCCTGTACATAATATATCTTAATTCTTTCTTCTCCCCATTCCCCTTCCCTCCATTAAACCTGTCCTTTTCTCCCATTTTAAAGGAGCTTTGTTTCCATTTTTTCCTTCCATTCTCTTTTTTCAAAAATCACTTTTTTTCCCTGTCTTGTTCCCCTTCCCATTTGAGCATGTTCTTCCTGCTTCTCAATACCTGCCACAACTAATTGAAACAGAAAATTGTGTCTTATTTAATCAGATTTTAAATGCTCATTTTCTCCCACAAGTAAGTGTTTCCTATAACACGGTACTCCTGAATTTGGGAGAAGTCTTGAATTGCTCTCATATAATCTAGCCTATCATTTTATTTTAATTTTGGCAGTCCTGGGAGTGATGTATCTCTATATCTATATCTATATCTATATCTATATCATCTATATCTATATCTCACTGTACCACCAGAAAGTAAGAAAGGCTGTCATCTTGTCTCTCCTTCTGACCTGGGCCCTTCCCAACCCCAGTCTCCCACCCAGTCTTTGCTGCCAGTTCCCCATTTCACGTTTGTGGCCGACTAAGCAAGAGCCCGGCACAGATCTCAGTACTGTGGCCCCAGCACCCAGCTGCACGTACCTACCCTCCCATCCACGCCCACCCTCACGGCCCCTGCCATGCACATCTCCAGCAGTGTTCAGGGAAGTAGTCAGACTGAAACCCAAGTCCCAGGCTGCAGACAAAACCAGCAGAGGCTGCTCCTCGGAGGCAGAAAGACACTGCCCACGGCACCAGCACAGGCCACCCCTTCTCTCAGAAATGGGTTCTGAACGCTCTCCTCATCCTTCCTGCGAGGTCACTGGGCCTCTTATTGCATTTTCCTTGTTCCCTTTTACCTTTCCATCTCAGCACCTTATGGAACTTTCACAATGTCTATTACAAAAGAGAAGAAGGAAGGGCATGGTGACACAGTCCAGCACTCTAGGAGCCTGACGCAGGACGATCAAAGCTGGAGCCCAACTTGAGCAACTCAGTGACTTGGGTAAGACTCCCGACTCAAAATATAAATAATTTTGAAAGGGTTGGGGATGTGGCTCAGTGCAAAGGGTTCAATCCTCAGTACTGCCAAAATGTAAAAAAATAAAATAATTTATGAGAGAAAAAGGTAATAATCCACAATTCCAAAAACTGGAAAAGTACATCAGTGTCTGAAACTTAGTAATTAAAATAATATTTAAGATTTTTTTAAGTTAGTGTCCAGTTACAAAAAATGCACTTGAAATTGAAATGTGTACTATTGTATTGTAGAGGGTTTACCTGTGAGAGAATACAAATGGCTAAATCTAAACTCAGGTTTCCATAGTTATCATATCCTGAAATTCTTCATAAAAGCCAAACAGCTCTCACTTGATGACTCTTATGAGATCTTAAAGATATCAGATTAAGGGTGAGGAAGGAAGTAAGAGAGAGAGAGTCTCAAAGGATACGCATCTTTCCAAAATAGCTCTTTCACACTCTCTTTTGCAAATTCTCCCCATTTGGGAGATCAGCTGTTGCAAAATCCTGATCCATTTTCCTTCCCAGTTTAGTATAAATTTCTGGCTCACTTGACTCTCACTGAAGTGTGTCCAAAAAAGGCTTCCATATTTTCTGACAGTGCTCCAAACTCCTGACAGGATATGTTCTTCTTCAGTGTTATTATTTATTGTCGTTTGAGACTATGTAGTCCAAACTGGCCTTGAATTTGTTATGTAGCCCAGTACTCTTCATCCTCACTTTCCTCAGCCTCCTGAGAGCTGGGGTTTCAGGCGTGCAACACTGCACCTGGCTTGCAGTCCTCTTTTTTTAAAAAAATTTTTTTTTAATTTTAAAGAGAATAGAACAAAACAACAAAGCAGATCAGAGCAACACAATACAAGCAACACAGGATTTCAAAATAAGACAACAGGAAATCAACAGTGGCCACCATAATATCTCTTGTTTTCTTCAAAATAATTGTCCATATCTTCACACATAATGATTTCAAACAAGACAAAATACTATAAAACCGATCAAAACAAAAGAATGAAAGCATTACAGGCTTTCAAAACCAGACAATAGGAAAATCAACAATGGCTACCATAATGTCTCTTGTTCTTTTCAAAATAGCTGTCCATACCTTCACACATATTGAAATTAAATAATACAAAACAGTCTAAAACCAATCAAAACAAAGAATAAAAGCATTACTGGACTTCACAACAGGATGATTAGAAATCCGCAATGGCTATCATAATGTCTCGTTTTCTTCTAAGTAGCTGTTGATACCATCAAATGTAATAAAATCAATTCCTGTAAACTCTTTAGGAGAAGTTCTAGGCATGTATGTGTACATCTATCCTTTCTGTACTAGAGGGAAAAAACAAAGTCAAAACAAAACAAGTTATGAGAAAAACAAGAAACAAAAGAGACAAATAGCAACAACAAAGAGCCCCAGAAAATGACAACATAGGCCCTCAAAGCAAAGGGGTAGGAACATAACTAAGGTTGTTATTTTGCACAGTTATCTTCAAAAGAGTTACTCAGATTACCAGATATAAACATGCAAAATTGATCCAATCCTATGAATGTTAACTGTTCGTTCCAAGAACTAACAGAATTAGCACAATCATCTTAGCTCTCTTAAGTGTGTATATACAAATTTATATCTTTTTTCTTTTCCTTTCCTTCTTTTCTACTTTTCCTGATCTGAGTTATTTTTTCCCCTTTGAGCAGTTTCTTACCCTTTAACAATATTGAAGATTTTTGTCTCTTATTTACTCTTTCGCTTCCTTACACGAAGGAGGCAATACAGTATTTACATATGTGAGTCTGATTTATTTCACTTATGAGTATGGTCTCAAGCCACATCCATTTACCTGTAAAAACCTCAATGTGATCCTTCTTTATAGTTGAGTAGTACAGTGATATATGTGCACCCATGTTTAGAGCAGCACAATTTGTAATAGGTAGAGCCTAGAAACAACCTAGATGTCCGTCAACTGAGGAATGGATAAAAAAAGATGTGATATTTTTTACAATAGAGTACTACTCAGCTTCCAGTCCTCTTGAGATACCTTTCCCAACAGGGAGGCAAGTGCTGTTTGTCTGTGGTAGAATGGCAGAGACTCCAATGTTTCAGAAGCATTCTACCAATCGGCCACTAGGTGTCAGTCCTCAGCTGTGATGTAGGAAAAAAGAACCAGGAAGAAACCAACGTGGGTTAGGATAATGTTTAGGAGAGAACATGAAGTCATCAGAGTGTAACCACTTTTGATGAATAGAATAAAGTGAGAAAATGAAATCCTATAAGGAGAAAATGAAGGTGGCATCATGAGTTTGATGAAATCGCCCAAAGTGCTTGTGACTGGCACAGAGGCCCCTCCCTCCTGTAGTCACCTGGCTGACACACGTGTACAGCCCCTCACCCACCAATGGCGCTGCTGACTGGCAGCTCCCGCCTGCTTGCTCTTCCCTTTCCCTACTTCTAAATAACGCACTGGAGCTAAAGCGCCCCGCTATGCACACCTGACCCTGGCTTAACCTGCGGTCTGCATCTCACCCCCTCGTCTCTCATGAGGCAACTTGAGAATGCTGGCCAGATATACAACCACGGGAACCAGTGTCTTCACAAAGGTATAGTATCTTTCTTGTCTTCTTCATTTCTTTTTTGTGGTACTAGGGATTAAACCCAGGACCTACACACTGAATTACATCCTCAGTCTTGTTTTCTTCTTCTGAGGTAGGGCCTTGTTTAGTTGTCCAGAATGGGTACAAACTTGTGATCCTCCTACCTCAGCCTCTTGCGTAGCTGGGATTAGAAGTATGCAGCGCAGTTCTTGGCACAAGATTATAATTTCTAATCCCAGGAGGACTGTCAATTCAGCTTGTCAATACTTTTTCTTCCCTGAAAACAGGATGTCCTCGGTGTCTCTCTCTCTCTCTCTCTCTCTCTCTCTCTCTCTCTCTCTCTCTCTCTCTCTCTCTCTCTCTGTGGTAGCATTGGCTCCACAGAAACCCTTG
>PVJX010027909.1:0-24390 GCA_004027295.1 Dolichotis patagonum
AAACGCAGTATCTAGGGAGATGGAGGAATTGCTTGATACAACCCGGGCCTTAGTCCTATTCTTCAGGAACGTCAGAATTTGGGAGGGGGTGTTTAGTATCTGGAGTTAGACAGCAACTGCCCAGGACATCCTAGGCTTTATTTCTCTCTTCCAAAGGAACACAGTGTCCTTCAAAGCTTTTTTTCAGTGAGGCACATTGCCCAGGGCTGCCTTTAGGAATCCTCAGCTGTGGGACCTGTGCACAGCTAGGCCTCTATACCTCAGATACTTTCCTGAACCTTAGGGGAACATCTCATAGTGGATACGAGGCTGCTTTTCTCCCTTGCTGCCTCTCTGTAAATGCTACATTCTCTTCATGTACCTTGGGGCACATGTGTGTCTCTCGTGGGGCTCACATAAGTTGGCGACTAGTGCATAATGAACTTGCTTCACATCTATGCAAGTCTAGGCCACCTCTTTAGAGCAGACTCACTTTGTTCTTCATAGTTAACCTGGAAAACTACTTCAAAACGCTACTAAATCATTGTCTCCTCCATGAAGCTTTCCACTACTTCCCTGGGTGAAATAAACTCCCCCTTCTCTGCACCTACTACCTTGGTATTCTCCTATTGTAAAGTTTATCACAATATGTTATTGGTTTCTAGTGATTTTTACACCTTTTCCACTAGTCTTTGAGCTCTGGGAGGGTAAAGACTTTGCATCGTTTATCAATGGAAGCTTCTCTTGCCTTGGCTCCTTGCCTAGCATAAAGTAAGGAATTAATAAAAGATTATCAAAAGAACACAGAGAGTTTAGCATGGGCAATAGAAAAATGCATATCTGATTCTTTGATAAGGAAAAGCCACTAGATGTCACTATAAAATAACAGATGTACTATTTTATTCCTGTAATGGAACATTTTATAGAGACCCAGTTATTTTTTTAGCTGTCATACCTTATTGTGCAGTAGCCCAGATTAAAAGGTTGAGAAGTTTATATATCTTGTGATATGAGCAACTACTTTGAAGATAAAAATACACAATGCATTAACCATTGTTACCCTCCTACTATCTTGTTTTGAAATGCTGTATCATTGTTTTTTATTGTTTTCTCTCTTTGAAATAAAAAATAAGTAAATGAATAAATATGAGAACCATATTTTTCATCCTTACTTTAGCAAACTTTGGGAAAGAAGTGCCTGAGTTCTAAATCACAGAAATCTATTCTCATCAGAGAAAAGAAATCCCTGAGACAGCAAATCATCCTTGCACACAGGTCAAGGTCAAACCCAGCACTTTAGAGGTGAGGAAATTATGGCCCCGGAAGGGAAGGGAAGGGTTTACCAACAAGTTGCAAGTTGCCAACAGCCCTTGAGAATCAATCTAACTTCAAGAAATATTTTTGGGCTGATGGTGTGTATTTTTAGTAGACCCTCATTTTCATGCCTGTTAATTACTCAGGATGACACATTCAGCCAGGCCCCAAAGCATTCACTAACTCGCTGAAAGGGAAAACAACTGGCTGCCAGGAGAGGAGACCTCCTCACAGCGATTACACAGCAAGGAGCTGGGGGCACTTTGTGCCTGGCCTTACCACACTAATTCTCAACAGTCTTATGAATCATATATCATTTCCATTATGAGGATGAAGAAACTGAGACGCAGAGGGAGGTGATTTGACGTCCAAAGTCTGTGTTACAGACCCAGGACTTCTGGCTATAAGAACAAATTAAAAGAATAGTTTCAAAGTGTGGCCCCAGAACGGGCTGCATGAACATCACTGAGGAACTTGCTAGAAATGCACATTCCCGGGTCCAACTATCAAATCAGAAACTCAGGCACTAGGGGACTTGGCACACTGTGTTTTTAGCCAACCCTGTTAAAAATTGTGATGCACATGAGCACAGACACACACACACACACACACAAGTTTGAGAACCATTGTTTTGGGGGTTTTTTTTGTTTTGTTTTGTTGTTTCATTTGTTTTTGTTTCTTGTTTTGTTTTGTTATACTTTGTTTTTGAGACAGGATCTCACAATGTAGTCCAGGCTGGCCTTGAACTCATTACGTAGCCCAGGTTGGCCTCGAATTTGCTGTGATCCTCCCACCTCAGCCTTCCAAATGCTGGGATTTATAAGCATGCACCAGCTGAGACCCACTGTACAGGCATGTGCTTCAGAGATCAGAAGTCTCTCAGAGATTCTACAAGCATCCAAACCAAGTGAGCCTCCTATGAGAAACACAGGGGATCCCCTTCCAGCTTAGGGCAGGTCCAAGGAACTTAGCCTGAGCAAAGTTCTGAGCACTGTGCTGTAAATATTTACTTTCCTTTGAGCCCGCTGGTTCACAAAAGGCCATGATCAGGCTTTCCCTGCACTACTCAAAGGGGAAATAAATATCAAAACCATTTCTTTTTGATGGAAGAAGGCTAGAAGACTCACAGTGGTTAAGGTCATAGGAGTGATCAATAAAAAGTTAATTTAAGAAAGGAAACAAATTCCTAACCCAAAATCAATAGGAGTAAACATTTTCTTATACCTGTAGCTTAGTTTGTATGCTTTTTAAAGTTCAGTCTTTGCACATACATCTTGTTCTCGGAGTAATGAGGAGTAGTAGAAAAATAAGAACTGTAGTTGGTGGTCCTAAGTAAACCGCAGATAGGGGGGTTATGTACGATACTGTCATTAGTGTTGAAAGTCTGGTCTCTGCCCTCAGCTAATAATGTCTAAAGCAACTGCACAGACCTCCCTGTTGCATGTAAATAACCTGAACAAAACAAGGAGGACAGCTTTCTGATCAAACCACACTAATATGTGAGCACAGATTAAACATAAGCATAGTCAACTGAATCAAAGGCAAATGTGCCTTTAATGGGACTGGATTCCTCCAGCCCTGGAGTTGCTATTTTAATTGATTTTCTTGCAGGACTCACAGGCTGGCAGTCCCCTGTGAAGAGTTCGATTAATGTTGTGATCAGCAGTGACAGCAGCTTCAGAAAAGAAGTGAGGGGCTTCTGGAGAGGACTACTTTGAAGTAGGTGGACACTCTCTCAGGGGTGTGCTTTTTAGTACATTTGACACAATAGTCTTGTGACTTAGTGGTCATACTTTAGTGAGAAGGGTGAGCTATGTATCTGTAGACAATCAGCTCCATGGAGCAGTTACAATCATGAATCTTCTGACTGTCTTAACACCAGAAAGACCTGAATAATCCAGACACTGAACCTCTCCTTTAGCCTTCTACGTTAATGGCATGAGTTCATGACTCAGTTTCCCTGGGAAAGTCAGGCAAGATGGAGAGCAGAGCTAGTTCTTGGTAGCATAATGACCTACAGGACCACCAGGAACTTTACTGGTTCATTCAGGGGACTGATTGATCCCCTGAGGAAGGTATAACTATTCCAGACAGGCACCTACTGGAAGAAAAGCAACTCTCATGGGCTGAGGGGCTTGCACTCACCAAACAAGTCACAGTCACATGCTGAATAGCTGTCAAATGTGAGGCATATATATGATGCTCCCATAGATTACAAGATAGCCTAGGTGTGTAGTAGGCTACACCATGTGGGTTTCTGTAGGTGCTCCATGAAATCTGCTCAACATATCATCTAGTGCACAGGTCTCAAAACATCTCCTAGTCTTTGAGTGACGTATGACTGCATGTGGTTCTCCTTACTGAGGCTTTCTGCCATTCTTTACACCTCACTCAAAGGAACTTTTCTGTGTATAGAAGCCAACTTTTCTTTCTTTTTTTTTTTTGCAATACTGGGGAATCGAACTCAGCTCACCTTCACACTGAGCTACGACCCCAGCCTGTTTTAATTTTTAATTTTTGAAAATTTTGAGGAAGAGTCCCACTAAGTTGCTAAACTGCCCAGGCTGGACTCAAGACTTGGAACCCTCGTGCCTCAGCCTCCCAGAGTGCTAGAATCACGGGAAGTATGCCACCATGCCCAGACACACAACTGACATCTTAAGGAATTTATTTTTTCTTTCTCTGGTTAGCTGAAAGTTCGCCTACCTGTGTACTGTGGGGATACTTAATTAAGCACAAATGGTCTAAATCAGGAAAGTGATGAGGTTTTTTTCTTTCCAGAAAAAGTCTTCTAACGCTTCTAGATTCAAATTCAAGGTGGAGTTCTTCACATAAGCAGTCATGGTGATATTTACTTCTTTTTAAAAGAAATCATTCTCCTCTTTCCCAAAGGCCAGTAGGTTCCAAAGTACCTAAATCTAAGGGCTTCTGTAAACAACGAAAAAGCTGGGTTCTTTAGCAAGATGTGAAATTCCAAGCTTTATGACCCGTAGTCACCAAGCTTTACCCAGAATCTACTCAAAGTTTGGCATCATGAAGTTTGGCAGCTTAAACTTCTCTTCCCACATTGTTTGCATTACAAACTTACTTTGTGCATCTCGCTTCATTAATACTCAGGGTACTTTTGAGGTGGAAAGAACTTTTAGACAAAAGTCCCTTCAGTGTGTAGATTAGTTAGCCTGACCCCCAGGAAGGGATATCATCTGTCCAAGTCACATTCAGATCTGTTTTGTCACTGATTAACAAACTTGGGCTTCCAGACTTCCTCTCCAGGGACTCCTCTCTCTTATGTGACATCCCTTGTCAGACTGCTATCCTCTGGAGTAACCAGGGATAGGGCTTGGTTGTCTTCATTCCTCTAGCACTGAAACAAGAGTAGAACCAGGGTGAGAGGGTGAGGGATAGTGAGCTCCAAATCCCAGGGAAATGTTTCAGTGCCCCCACTGGCTGCGGTGATTAATGTCTTGTTCTCTTGCTCCTTGGATGACCTCTCTCTCTCTCTCTCTCTCTCTCACACACACACACACACACACACACACACACACACACGAGCACGCGCTCGAGCGAGGTCTTGCTAATTTTCCTGGACTGGCTCTACATTTGCGGTCCTTTCACCTCAGCCTCCTGAGTAGCTGGGATTACGGGTGTGAGCCATCACACCCAGCTTCCTGGTATCTCCGAAACCCATTGCTTCTGCCTTTTTATTGGCTATGAAACACTCTGTGATCCAGGTCACCACCAGAAAGTAATAAAACACATACTTTTGTGACATTCAATTAGGGAATGGGCAGGTGCAAGAGGGGCGGCATAATGTCTTTTCAGCCCTGGAGGTGAGAACTTTGGCCTTGGGTTGAAAATCACTGCTTAATGGATTCCTGATCAACGAATCCAATTTCAGTGACCTAGAAGTGACCATAATTAGAGCTATAAGCATGGTGTGGAAGCCATGTGTAAATGGGCACCTGCTTTCAAAGAAAGAATTTAGTTGGAGAAATAAGGGAGGGAAAAAAGTTAAAGGCAGAATATATAGTAGTTAAGCGTTAACAGCGCCACCTAGAGGGTAAGTACAAAATGAGTCAGGGAGGAGTTTACCATGTGTGTGTTATGATCATCAAGGAAGGCTTCCTGGTGGAGGACCAGGTGGGATCTGACAAGGCCTCAAAGGACAGGAAAGATCTGATCAGGTGTAGGCAGCCATGGTGGTGCAGCAGGGGCATTATGACATAAGCAAACAGCACAACAGAGAGGAGAGTAACACATGTCACAATTGAAAAGGTGTAAGCCACTTTTTTACACAGCCTTGTCAATAAATGCTAAGGCCTTCGTTTTAGGTGCTATTCAGCTAAAGAAGAGGATATGTGTTCTAGACCTGCGCTGTCCAGCACAGGAGGCCACCAGCTGTGCATAGCTAATGAGCGCTTGAAACGTGGCTGGTCCCAACTGAGAAGTGCTTTTTTTATTGGCATACATTTGCTGTACATAATATTTATATTTGCTTAGAGAAATGGGCACATTCATGTCATATCTTGATTATTTTCAGTCCTCTTCCCCCACTGCTCCCTCTGAGAAGTTCTGTAAGTGGTTTTAGGCATACTAAGATTTCCAAAATATGGAGATAAAATAGTAGCTAATTAATTAATTAATTATTTGCACTGATTATATGTTCAAATGATAATGTCTGGGATATACTGTTAAATGAAATATTATTCAAATTAATTTCATATGTATCTTTTCATTTTTCAGTGTAGGCACCAGGAAATTTAAATTTACCTACACGACTTGCTTTGTATTTCTGTTGGACAATGGTTTTCTAGAGCCACAATGCCTAAGTTCAAATTCCAGCTCTGGTTGTTAGTAGCTGTGCCATATTGGACAAATACCCTAACCTCTCCGTGCTTCGGTTTTCCCATTTAGAATGTGGGAAAAATCAGTGATCTTTAGAAAAAGGCACTATAGAAAAGGTCCTTTAAAATGTGCCTGAAACATAGCACTCAACAAATATTTCTATTATTTCTCTTACTGTAACACAGGTAAGGATATTCAGCAAAAAGGTGTTAGTCAACCTTCCTAAAATCACAGAGCTGCTTAGGATCTATCTTCAGATTTGTTTGACTTTTGTCCTTGCCCTACTGGATGCCCAATTTGGTCTTTGTAGCTGCACTAACAGGTGTGTCTGGGTCCCTGGCTTGTGTGCCCTCACCCACTGGTTACCCACTCTCACTTGGACATGCACATAGCCTCCAGAGCACCAGGCCAGGGGCGTGACAGGCGCAGTGGGAGCAGGAAATGTGAAGTAGGAGGCAGCTGGATAGGCCAGGATGTGAATGAGGGTCTGACCCAGCAGGTTTTGAAAGCCCCTTACACAGCATTAGCAATGGGATCTGAGCAATTCAGAGACACGGACCCTAGAGTAGGGGTGCAGCTGGCAGCCATCTTAGCCCAGGCTTCCTGTTCCACAGATGTGAAAACCAGATAGCCTGCTCTGTGGTATCTCCAGGCTGGGTGAAACACAGAGACATGTGCAATAATTTCTTCAGGGACCTTCACAGAGACAAGGAATCAGGTAGCAGGGCTTTTTCACATGGTAGGCAGTCAATAAATATTATCTGAGGCCATTTTGAGCCTGCTGTGGCTAGTCATATGCATTCACCTGGGCCTGCTGTGCAGCTGCTGTCTGGGAGGCAAGCACCTCAAGTGTGCTGTGGAGAAATCGTTAGAGGAAATCCAGTCAGGAAAATATCTGTTCTCAGCATTGTGCTATTTTCCAGAACCGCACAGGGGAAAAGTTTCCCCCTAAATAAGGCAACCCTCCTTGAGCCCTCAGTTGATTTTAATGAGTTCTAATATTGTTTTAAGGTGCTGAGAGAAATGAAGTCCAAACCCAGGCTTTAGTGGGGGAAGCAGGCCTCGGTAATCATTTAAACTGTAAAGAATCAGAGGCATTCAGAATTTCAGGGGCTAGTGTGGCCATGCCTCCTTTTCCCTGGGAGGGATTTTCTTCAGATATCCTGGCTGCAAAAGGCATAATTACGGAATAATATGGCTGTGGCACATGTGTGTGGAAATAAGCGTTATGTATGGTATAGGCACCTTGTCCCTTTACAAGGGTAATCCTGGGAATAAGAAAACAACTCATTAATCTGCCACCAACCCTCTCTACCTGAAGAATCCGATGCCAGGCTGGTGTGAGCACAGGAGCACAGGAGGGGGCACTGAACACATAGAGATCTTGTTCAAGCACAAGGAATTACTTGCAAGGTTATGTTAATGCGGAAGCCGGCAAGACTTCCTTAAGTTCGCATAACATCAGTTTAATTTTCGTGGCATAGATAAGGACTTTGCAAGTTGTGTTTCCTCTTTAAGGCAAAAGAAGATTTCTTCTGGCATGTGGTGTAGCCCTGGGGAGTGAAGGGTTAGTGATTTTGCTACCCTTCACTCTCAACAATTTAACATCACACTGTAATGTTCCGAATCTTAGAGAAAAAACCATTTCTATACCTGTCTAAAATGTGAGGGAATGGGGAAACTTATGGTATGTGAAATCTGATAATTATGCAGGTTGTAAAATGTAAGTTATACTGTAGTTCCATTTTCTTTCGTTACAGCATAAATATCCCACAGGCTGTGACAGAATAGGAATTTTTTTCTTTTAAAAATGGCACTTTACAAGCTCTATCTTGTGCAAAATGGGGCCTTATTTCATGGGAAAAAATTAAGGCCATTTTATTGGTGATGGTGGGGAGCAGTTCCCTGGAGGGGGAGCCCAAGAGTGCTCAACGCCTCACCTTATGCACACACTGCACTACAGGTTACTCTCTGGTCCAGAGAGTGCCATGTGCTGGGTATATGTAAACTGGTCAGCTGATTAAAGGCAGGTCCCTGAGAAGGTGACACATAGGAGCCACCCATTGTCTACATTTTGCCCAGAGGTTTGGCAGGCTCCCAATCACTTCACTAATGTGAACACCAAAGCCCAGAGATGAAGGATTGAGACTTATCCAGGCTCACGTGGCCAGTTTATAATACAGCTAGAATCCCAAATGCTAGGATCCCAAACCATGTCTCTGACTCCATAGTCAGTTTCTAGAACATCATGTTCAAGATGATTGAGGACCAGGGATCAGCTTTTAGGAAAAGGTAGCCTCTCTGGTTGGTAGAAGCTCACTTATTCTCCACTGTGAGATCTAAAGCCTATACAGCAAGGCTCAAAGTCAATGCTCACATTTAGAGATGTTATCTGACCCTGGCATCCCAACTCAAGGCAAGTGCAGGAAGGGAGCACCACCCTTGAAGTTTTCTGTCATCACTGACTCTGAAGATAAGCCTGTGGGAAATCACATTCACGTAGATGATGCCTACCCCACCTACAGGGCTTCCCCTCTGATTTGGCCTTTCTCCCAGGAACTGAACATTTCCAATGACAGTGACTCATGGAAGGCAAATTCAAGGTGATGGATGATTACTATAGATGATATTTCTCTTCCCACAATGGTTTTATAGAAAAGCTAGCAAAGGAAATCTATGAATATCAGCTCCTAAGAAAACAAAGGAAGGAACGGAGGGAGGGAGAAGAGGAGGAGGAAAGGAAGGGAAAGTGAGAAAGGAAGGTGGGGGAAAGAGGCAGGTGGATAGGTTAATAACAATCAGAAGTCTCTTCTGTCCTTAGTTCTTCATCAATCCTGTAAAGTGTACAGGACAAGATATAGCAGTACTCCCATTTTACAGATGAGGAAGCTAAGCCTCAAAGGACACGCAATTACTAGGCCCAAAAGCCAGGTCTTCTGCATCCTCACTCAGTATTTTCTCACTATTCTCTGTCTTAGTTACTTTTCTCCTTGCTGAGACAAAATACCCAATACTCAAAGTTAAAGGAGGAAAGGCTTATTTAGCTCAATTTATTTCTCCCATAGTTGGCTGGCTCCAAGGCAGGGTGGCATGGCAGAGAAGCATCTCAGAGGAGATGCAAAGCAAAAGATAGTAAGGAGTAAGTGACAAGCGACAAGCCCCATAGGGTGGGAATCACTCACACCCTTAACCCTAGCATCACACCATGAATCAATTCTAGCAGTACAAACCCTAGAACTAACCACTTCCAAAAGTCCTACCTATGACCATGTGAGGCTTTGGGTCTAGACACAAGCCATAATGCCCAGTAAGCACCAAATGCACACCTCAGCTGTCCACTACTCTTGCCAAACAGGCTGTATATTCATTAAGAACCTTAAGAGCCAAACTATGCATCATCTTTCCTGTCTCTCAGCACAGAGCTGAGAACTGTATGGGAACCCAAACTGGTGGAGCAACTGATGGAACATCTACCATGAATTCTTGAAATTGTCCAGAATGCTCCTGTTGCCCTCTCCTACCCTTGTGTATGTCAGTTTTTCTTCTCACCAGTTAGCAGGAAAGGCACTGTCCTCATGCTTGCGGGTCCCACCTCTTCCCCTCCGGCTGCTGCAGCTGTTGATGCCCCAGTGTTGGCATCTCTGCAGCCAGGGAGACTTCTCACCATGCCACCTGAAAGAGTGAAGAAAGCCCTTCTTGCCCAGTCTATCCCCACTGGTGCCTTTAGTTGCTGTTTCTTTTATCCTTTATGGTAGTCAGAACACGCAGCTCTCCTCCACTGTCCATCCCTTGTTCTGTATCTCTCCTTGCCTTTCCCCACAGGCTCTCTGCTTAGGCTGTTCAAATCTAAAGAACATCATTAGAAGTCCTCTTTTGCCCAAGCATCATGCATGTAGCACCAAAAATGCAGATTTCTGTCTTAAACAATCATCCCTAAGCAGTAGTGCATTACCTCTTCACTTAAGGTGGAATTTCAGGAGTCAGTGGGGCAAGGAGCCTTCCTAAAATCACAGCCTGCAGGTAACTAGTGATGATACTTGGGCAAAAGGCTGCTTCAACAGTCACAATCAGGAAGTCATTCCTTTCTTCTCAAAAAAAGCAAAGGAATTTAAAATGAAGCTATTTGGTGATAGTTTTGATCAAACATTTTTTCCTTTTCAGAATCATGAATCAGTCATGAACACAGTAAGTTAAAACAAGTCTTGATTACCCCATGGCTATTTTTGAAGTCCAGTTTTTCCCAATCCTACCCCTTTCCATTTAACATTCATGAACCAAGGTGTTACTAGAAATGTGTGTGAGAAAGACACATCGACCTTCACCTGCTTCCATGGAGGAGAGAATGTGTTGACAGGTGAAATACGGGCAGGTACATTTTGCACAGGCTGGTGTTGCTGCTTTTCAGTGTACCAGGTTCAGTTCAGCTGACAAGTGAGTCACCTCTGAGAGACCTAATCAGAAACATTTCTAATTCTCAGTTCATTTTCAAAGACTAGAGAATTATTATCCTGAACCTTTCGGAAGCCAACACACCCTCTTTCTTCTCCTAAAATGTTCTCTGTGGCAAAGATCTTTCAACAAAGCACATTTGCTTTCTCTCCCATTAGATCCTCATGACAAGCCTATAAAAGAGACGGGTTCAGCCCATTTCATAGACATAGAAATTAGTGCACAAAGAGGTGAACGGTCAAATAGTTAGTAAGTGATCCAGTTACATATGTCTTAAACCCATGTCTAGACATCCAGACTCATTTTGTACCTCATGCCACTTTGCTTATTTTATTTGAGAATGAAAGGAATTTTGCATGACATAGTACAGAGCCTTCTACAACACCCTAACCAGGCTTGCAACCAGAGTCAGCTTTGTGGGGTATCATGACTTCAGGGGTGCTAGGAATGCCACCTCACAGTGGCCAGGAGGCCACAATACAAAGTTTATCTCTTTGGTTTAAGGATGTCTCGTGTGTGTGTGTGTGTGTGTGTGTGTGTGTGTGTTGAAGAGAGGAGAGGGCACAGATTGTGGAGTGTCAAAAGGCATTAAAAGTCATCAGATGAGATAAGATAAATGACATCTAAAATATTTATCCTATGGGTTTAATAATCAGAACACACATTAGGGCAGGAAGGGGTGGAGTAGAGAAAAGGATATAGTGGGCATGAATAGAGCTGGGCATTAAATTCCGAGGACAAAGAAGAAAGCCAAGAAGAAATATAGAGACCTCAAAGGTATACTTAGCTACCTTAGAACTGCTGCAGATCTAAGACCTGTCGAGAATATCTAGTATAAAAATACATGTGAAAACAAAGACATAGAGGGTAAAGCATAAAATTTTTTGCATTTTAGTTGCATTTAAGCATAAGATTTTGCAGAAAAAATTAGCAGACTGGCTTTTAGTGGATTCATTTCCCATTAAGCTATTGGTTCGATCTCATATTCATTCCATCACTGCTCACATATGCTAAGGAGCTGAACTGTAGCCCACATGGCTGCCCGTATCTTTGCTCACACTGCTGCCTGCTCTACCTCTCTGTCCAGTCTGCATGGAACTCAAGGGGATGGGTTTCAGGAATGCCTCAAATACCCAAACTTACATGTATACTCAAGTCCTTTATACAACATGGTGCATCATTTGCATAGAACCTATAACTATCCTCTTCTATACATTGAAATTATCTCTAGATTACTCATAATACCTAATACAAATAAATGGCATAAATAGTTACACTGTGCTGGTTACTTAATAATGACAAGAAAAAAGTCTACATGTTCTATATGATTTTTTTTTTCAAAGCGTTTCTATCCTGTGTTGGCTGAATTCACTGATGTCGAATCCATGGATATGGAGTTGTCTTCCACTTCTTTCTGATGCCCATAGCTGAAGCAGCCATGATTTTCTCTGAACCTCCAGAAAGGGTAACTGGACTTCTCCTAGGGGACCCTGATCACCTGGCTTTGGAACTCCTGTCTGGGTCTTCTCATCCTTTCAAGGTTGTGAACGTCTTGGAGAAAGGGCAGGTCTTCCTTCTCTCTTTTTCTCTCTTCTCATGGTTCTTGCTGCCCCCAGAAGCTTGTAGACAAAATAATGCATTGATAAATGCTTTGTAGCTAAGCATCTCTGGAGTCAGAAAGTTCCGGAAGCAAGCCCCCACTGGTGTTAATCTCTAAGTCTTGGTTTCTTCCTCTGTATACACCCATTTCACTGCCATGACTTTTCAGTGGCCTGCCCCTCAGAGACTGCTTGGCACAAGTGTAAGACACCTGGTACAAATTTCACAATTATTCTAGTGGTGTGATTGTGTTCTTAATGAAACGTACGGTCCTCTAAGGCTTCCTTTAGCAAAACTCCACAGGGCCATCAGCCCAGAAACAAAGGGAATCAGATGTGGAGGCCTCTGGGCAAGGGTTTGTTAAGTGACCCGAGTCACTATTCACAGTGACATTCACCCTTCAAAATGCTGCAGAAGTCAGGAACCAGTTTCAACTTGAATTTGATATTCTTGTGGCCCACACGCTGAATGCCACAGAAGCCTCCATTGCTCGAGCAGCGGTTTGTAGGCATGGAATAGCAGCAGTTTTTCATTTTCCAGAGTCCACTTACCCTTCCAAGAATCTCAATGCCTCATTGATTCATAATACAGTGCATAAAGATTTCATTTTTCCTGCCCACAGTGATACATTATGGAGGCAATCTGTTTTGCCACTGAAAAGTTTGCTTAGTAGAAAAATTCGGAGTTTTGACATTCAGGAAATTACAGTCATCTGTAAAACACGATTGATATGCCAAGGCTAACATTTTCATTGCACTCGCAGAGCCAGAATAACTATGATAAAATATGTGTTACCCCTCACACATTTCAGGATCCTTTAAGGAAACATTCGTTAGCTCGGAGGACCTCCTCCCAGGGCTCCTGTGCTACCGCAGTGGTGCCAGAGACCTGCTCCTTGTTAACAAGGCCACCTCCAGTGATCAGACCAAGACCCACTTTCTAAGGTCAAGCGATGGTCCAAGGCATCTTCCTTCCGGTTTCAGGCTGGTTTGAAGAGTGTAGCTATTTTTTCCTTCACTGCCAGGTTAAAGGCATGAAAAGGAATCAAGGGAACCGAATTGAGTGTTCCACCCCCATTTGGGAACTGCTTACCATTCACAGAAGACTCAGGTGCACATTAGGCACCACAAGAAGCCAAAGATTTACAAAAGTGAAATTAGATGGCCCTACATCTGCCTACCACTTAAACTTGTACCATGTCTGTGAGTGTGTGTGTAACTAGGAATTGAGCCCAAGCCCTTCCCACAGAGCTATATCCCCAACCCTTTTTATTTGATTTTCAGAAAGAGTCTGGCTAAGTTGCTGAATATCCCAAGCTGGGCTCAAAATTGTGATCCTCCTACCTCAGCCTCCCAGAGTGTTGAAGTTATAGGCATTCACCACCATGCCTGGTTTGTGCTCTAAATGTTTGTAGCCAAGCATTTCTTTCACCCTTTCCAGGTGCAATTTTTAATGTTAAATGATCTCAGAAGCTGTCCACTTGTCCCAGAACTTTCCACTTGTTCAAAGTCTGATTTTGGAATAATAAATCCAATCAACTTAGCTGAGGGGTGTGGCCTACCTGTATGAACTTATTGAAGGAACTGCTCCTTTGGGGTCAGGTTTGGGCAGGTTACAGATAGCGTTTCCTTGGTCTTTGTGTACCAGGATCCACTGAAAGTGCACATGCAGACTGTGTGGGTCCATGGTAAAAGACCAGTATCAGTGCCCTGAACATTGGAAATGGTTCAGCACAATCCCTACGAAGCCCTGGGTCAGCTTCTTCAGACACTGGGAAATACATTCCCACAAAATATATGAGTGAGTCTGAGTCCTGAATCAGCCTCTCTAAAGGCCTCTGCTATGGTTTGAATCTAGGTGTCCTTCTGAACCCTCAGGTGCTCATAGGCGGTACTTTGGGGAGGTGATTAGAACATGAGGGCATGAGACTCACTGGTGGATTAGACCACTGATGAGGTCATAGCTAAATGGGATGTTGGGGGTGAAGCTTGTTTAGAGGAGGTGGGTCACTGAGGGGATAGCCTGGATCTATCTCCCTCCCTCCTCCTGTGATCTCTCTCTCTGCCTCCTGCCTACCATGCCATGAGCAATTCTTCTCTGCTGTACCCTTCTGCCATGCTGTCCTGCCTTGGAGCCAGCCCACCTTGGCTGAAACCTCTACAAACTGAGAGCCTAAATAAACCTCTCCTCTTTTAAGTTGTGAGTGTTGGGTATCATGCCTCAGCAATGAGCAAGTAACTGAGACAGTCTCATAGGAGTCCTGCAGGCATCTGTAACCGATACCACGAGTGCACACTTTTTACTATATGCTAAACATATTTCTAGGTGGTTGACATGCATCAATTCACTTGTTACCACTACACGATGAAGCGGGTACTAGTATTATCGTCCTCATTTTATAGATGAGCAGGCTGAGGGACAGAGAAGTTGAGAACTGTCCTCCAGTCACACAGCTGGCTTGTAAGGGGTAAATTTGGGATTCACATCACAACAGGGTGGCTGAAGAACCAATGCTCGAGATCTGTACTGCCTTAATGAAAGAAATTTTTAAAGTTTTCTTTTGTCAGAAATGCCACTTGGATTTTTCCTCAAGTGTCCTATCCTTTTGGGAGGCAGGTTCTCTTGTCCTGAAGATGTCAGCCAAAGGTCACTTTCCTCCTATCCCAAATCACACCCCTATCAGCTACCAATTTAGCTTTGTTCACTATCCAACAAAGGTTCCACAGGGCTAAAGCTAAAGGGTAAGGGCGGTGGGTGAGATGGGGTCAAAGACACAGGCCAAGCCCAGAGCTGCCTAAGAGCACTTGGACCCTCCAGCAAGGCAGTCAGAGGAAAAGCGATTTCTCCAGGGAGGGCTGAGGATCCCTTTGTGGTTCTCTGGTTCCTCACTCCCCTTACCCAGGCACACACAGGGCTTAACCTCTGAACCCATATGCAGAACTCGAGGCCCACGGCTCCCCTTGTGCCTGGTTTTTGCTGACTTGGCCAGTGCTTGGGGAAACTGACAGGTGGGCAAAGGGGACTCATGAAAACAGAATGAGGGGATGGAGAGGCTGAAGGAATGGAGAAGATGGAAGGGAAGAAAAGGAAGTTAGGGGCTTGAGTCTGGACAGAGAAAACTGTAAAAGCACAGTGAGGGAAGAGAAAGCAGGCTGGAACAGAAGGGCGGAAGCTGGGCACGGCATGAGAAAGTGTGGGGAGGCTCGGAGGAGGAGGCCCAGAAAGGCAGATGGAGCCGCCTCCCCACTTGCCTTCCCCATCCAAACCCACCCACACGGGCTCTGCCTTCTCTTCCTTAATGCTTGCTTGGAACTATAGAAAAGCTCTAGTGTGGCACACAGCTCCAACTTCATGATTGCTCTTGTTTTCTGAGTCCCTTTTACTCATGGAATCAGGACCCTTTTCCTTGCCTTGGGTTTTGACATGTGCTGAGCTTTTGGCCTGTGACTAGGTGATATGCTCTTCATAGATTTGGGTCAGCCCTTACTAGCAATATTTCTGGCCTCAAATCTCTCCCTAGCCATTAACAGGAAATCATGTGAACTGACATATTAGGCCTCTAGTAATCACTAGCTTGAATTTATTAGCATAGACTTTATTAGAAAACAAATTAAGATCCTTGCAGATATGGGGTACACAAGGACACTGAAAGGAAGGATGAAGCAAGTACACAAAATACTTCCCTGGCTGCAACCACTGCCCCAAAGCTGATCTATTTTCTAAAGTGACAGAACCCTGGTATATTCTTTTTTCTATATAACTATTCTTCCATATTTACATAGTATATATGGACTGCAAAGTAGTCCTTAAATATCCTTAGGCCCAAATAAGAATGCCTTTAGAAGTTACCTCAAATTCTTTTTGGAAGTAGGCAGGATATCAAAAAATGTGGGGCAAAAATAGAAAGCATTTCCCTGATTTATTCCCAAGATGTCTTACACATTGATTTAGAAGGCTTTATTGTTCTGTGAGTCACACATTTGACTTGTAGCAGGTCTTGAATTCTAGACCCCATAAAAATGGCCAAATCTGTTGTGAGCAAATTCCAGAGGTGCTCTCGCCCACATGGCCTGTACACTGTCCTGGGCCTGCCTGACTGCTGATACTACACAAGAAATGGAGGGAATTTAACAGGCACTGGGAATTAGCAGCGGTAGGTCTATTCACTCTTCCTCCAAGGAGAGGGGCACCGGGGGCTGTTTGCAGCTAAGTCTCTCATCAATTCTGGGTGCTGTTGAGGGTAAGATTTAAGACTCCAAACCACCTATGCACAGGCAAAAGACCCAAAGTGGCCCAGCCCTACTGAACTCAGTGGACCTTTCCATTTCACTCCTTCCTGCTGCACATCCACATTGACTATACCCACTTGTTTTTTGTAGTAGTCAGTCCTCAGGACCCCAAGCAGAGGGCTCTGCAGGCACAAGCCAGAGAGTGACTGCCACAGTCACTCCCAGCTACTCCCGGTAGATCCCCAGCTTTTCTTTCCATCCCAGCCCCCTCCACAAAGTTCTCTGGCTCCATCGATTTCATCCCTTTCCCACTTAGCAATTTTCTTCATTTCTGTCCCTAGACAGTTTTACTCACACCTCCCCCTATTGTTCTGTTTTTTCTATCACCAGGATGATCGATGACCCAATAAGCATTTACATTTACAAAGCAATTGCATTTACATAAGATAGCTCTTATCTACAGCCTAGAGAGGCACAGCCATAATACATATATAATAGAGAGCGCACATATTCATCACTCGCATTTACAGTGCCTTCAACAGCATAGACTGTTCTAAGAATTTGTTATATGAGGGGAGAGAGCCCTGTAAAATTTATCATTAAAGGTAATCAATGAGTTCCCACTAATGTGCTCTGCACCTCGAGGTGAAAATATACCAAAAGTATGGGGAAAACATATTTACTCCTTAAAGTTTGCTGAATTTAATTTGAGCTTTCATCGATTTCATTTAATACAAAGATTATATAATCAGGAAGTTAGCAGCAATTGGAAATACCGAGGCTAGTCTTCACCCATCAGGGCATTTTGGTAATATCTAGTAATGGCAGGAGATTCTCATTTAATTGAATTGGAAATGCAACATATATTAGCTTACAGAAACTTAATCAGTGTAATCAAATTAAAACAGGCCATTCAGACATACCATCCTGATTAAGGCGCTTGCAAACACTCCACAATTATCAGAGATTTGTGGTGTTAATGATTTAAACTCAGGTTTTTCCTCTGGGAATTTAGACTTGGATTTTTTTTTTTACTTAGACAATTAGAGAACTCCATCCTTTACTTTGAAAAATGTTGCAACAGTATTATTGACATTAATTCTCAAGGAATAGAGAATTGTAAATAGCATTGCTGGGATTTTTTTTTTCTTTTAGCAGTCAATGCCTTCACTTTGGGATGAGGATCATTAATTTGAAAGCTTTAGCTCTTGGGAGTGGTAATGAAGTTTGGCAAAAGAAAAGTGATGGTTTCTAAATGTATTAGGGAAAAACTCCACTTTTCTCCTTTCTGCAAAGCAGCTGCAAGTTTCACTGAAAGGGGTTTGCTTATGGCACTATTCAAAAAACACTTCCTGAACTGGCCTGCTGTCCTGGGTAGAAGACTGCAGAATTAGGCCATTTCTTTGAAGTGTGTTCTTAACAGAACATTATCTCCCAAGATAAACACTGTCTTGGGAGACCTAAATTACTTTTTCCCCCCATTTAAAACTCACTTTCCCAGCCCACTACCCTTAAAATGCAGTGGTATTAAATTGCCTGGAAAAAGAGTTCTGTTTCTAGCTCCGTTATTTGTATGGACAGCAGTGATGGGGATTTGTTGAGCTATTTGTTTGTGCTTGAGTAAGCAAATCTTTTCCTCACTTAGCAGCAGAGAAAAGAGATCTAGAGAAGCTAAGCCTCTTTCTCAAGGTGGCCAAACTAGGTAGGGTCAGGTCTAAGCAGAAACATTCAGTCTTTGACTCTCAGGGTTTCTGCCTCCCCTCATTGATACTTATGTCCAGCTCAGTCTCAGTTAAGATAAATTTTCAGTCCTTCAAATCGTCACACTATTGGATTGGTTAATGAAAAGACTCTCATGAGTAACCAAAAAGAATGGAATGGTATGCTGAGATGGAGAGGGGTATCCAACTTCCAACAGGCCCTGCAGCTGCTGGCTATGGCTAGAACTAGGCCAGGGAATGGGCTTCAACCAGCCATCAGAAGCATCATCAGGAAAGTCAGAGAAGCACAGGAGAATACTGGTTACCAGGGCAGGGGGAAAGGAGCAATGGTTAAAAAACACCAAGTTTCAGTCATGCAAAATACATTAAGTCCTTAAGATCTACTATAAAGCATAGTACCTATATACCTAAGCACACTGTATTATGTACTTAACATTTGCTAGGAGGCTAGATCTTAGTGTAAGTGTTCTTACCAAAATAATAACAAACCAATATAAGGTGCAGGAGGGAACTTTGGGGGTGATAGACATGTTTATGGCCTTGATGATAAGGATGGTCTCATAGATGTGTACTTATCCCCAAATTCGTGGAGATGTATACATCAATAAAACGTTTTTTTTTTAATTCTCAGGCATGATTTCTCAGACAATAGTTCGGAAAGGTAGGGATGAAAGGTAGGTTCCAACAGAAAAGCCATCTGGGTGTGAGCACGCCAGAAGCACTCGGAGCCTCTGTTGGGCAAAATCATAAGGCTCAGAGGAATGCAATTCTTGGTACAATACCAAACCCTCAGCACATTGCTCTTTGTTTAGATTAAGTACAAGGATCTTTAAAGTGTAAGGAGAAGGATTTACATACTTATTTACTCATCTATTTTTTTAAAGGAGGCCAACTCTCTTAAACCTTTTGTACAGTGAGTTAGAGTGGCACCCTTTTCACCCTTACGGTAAGATGAAGGAAATTAGGTGGTCTTTCCCAAGGCGTGTCAAAGTCACTGCATTCTGTTCACTACAGACACTCTGTATCAGTGCATATACTGAGAGTACACCGAGCACCCCGTAGTCTCTGTGGAAGATAAAAGGAAAAACACCCACTCTTTCTGAAGGAACCACAGCCATAACTCAGCTGCAGAAATAAGCAAACAGAGGGAAAGTTGAGGATAAAAAGTGTTAGTTCTAGAAGTTTCTCTTTCACGGAATCTACAGTTCTCTGGGGCACATCTCTGATGGCACCTTCCACATACAGGACACCACTTTGTGCACTGTAGTTACTTGTATACAGGAGCATCTTCTCTACCAGAAAAGAAGATGCTTAAGAGCACCGACTGAGTTTGTGTATTTGAGCCTCATTATCTCTACCCTCTCCTTCCTTTCTTCCTTTTCCACCTCTCTATGATCCACACCCCTCCAGCATCTGGTGCTATGTCCATCACATATTAGGAACACAATAAATATGTCCGGATTGAATGCATGGACAACTGAGCAGCACTTCTTACTGCCTGATTAAATACTAAATGGGCACTTTTCTGAGGACACAGAGGTGCTTTGAGGCTGCACGAGGCAAGACATGATGCAGAAGGGACAAATACTAATCATTTAGATACACAAGTGATGACAAGGAGTCCATTTAGTAAGCGCCAATATATACCAGAAGGTTTGTAAAAGTTATCTCACTGGATCCTCAAAGAGTTTCTAGCACATAACAATTATGTATTGTACCTGACAAAAAGCTAAGAGAGCCGGGTTTGATGGTACGTGCCTGTAATCCCAGCACTAGGGAGGCTGAGGCAAGAGGATCCCTGCAAGTTGGAGGCCAGCCTGGGGCTACATAGTGAGTTCAAGATCAGCTTGAACTACATAATGAGATCTTGTCTTAAAAGAGCACCACCAAAAACAAAACCCAAGCCACACGAAACAACCCCAGAAAGCTAGGATAAAGGATTTTGAAAGTTTTCACCACAAAGAAATGATAAATGTTTGAGGAAATAAATATGCTTATCCTGATATAAACATTATGTAACACATGTATCAAATATTTCATGCTATACCATTAATATATATGATTTTTATGTTTTTTGTTAAAATTTTAAGAAATTAATTTCTAGTAGAGGGAGGTCTAATTACTATCTGCAGTTTACTGATGAAGACATGAGCTACAAAGGAATAACACCTCTGAGGTGCTGGAGCTGGAACCCAAACCCACACCTACTGGATCCGAAAGACTGAGCTCTTTCCAATGCGCTAGGATTAGGACAGGGTCTCTTCTGAAGGATGAAGGCCATCCAGAATAGGTACCAGGGTACTGAACTCTCAAAGGGGCATGTGGGAGACAAGGAGGAGACTAGCAGAACCACAGAGAAGGCTGGGCCTGTAAAAACTGCACTCTATAGTTGACGAGAAGGTTGCAATAATCCTCAAACACACATGATATGAAGCACTAGGGAAAGAGTTAAAATTAGGATGAAATTGCATTTGGGATCGTGTAAAATACCCATGATGAATAAATACTGCAAAAACCCATCAGCCTTCCAACGGTATTCAAACGAACAAGGACAACTTGGGCCTAAGCATCCACCTATTTTCCAGGAGAGGATGGTTTAAGCAACAAAAATAATCCTCTTTCCAAGCTAATGCTCTTTTCTTCCCCTACAGGTTTCATTACAGCCGAGCACAGAGGCCAGTTGAAGGCAATGGAGTGGAAATAGTGTGTGTTCATTTAGTCTTGAGAGCAGGAGCCAGTTGGGGAGCATTACTCAAAACCTGTGGCATTTTTTTTTCCTCCAAGTGTTTCAGGTTCAGCCTGGGTGTAGGCTGTAATCTTAGGGAACAATCACCTGGCAGTCTGGCCCTATTCATTAGTTCAGAGCAATCTAGCCATACAGAGGGGAGCATTTCTGTTCTCTTTTCCCCGTTTTTGAGGAGCTTGCAGCAGCAGGAAAAGGGACTGCAAGGCAGTCCAACAGACAGACTTGTTCTACCGTCACTGAAGAGCTGGGGCGTGGTGAACATGGGCAGTGTCCTCATGCTCTGCTGCCTGGGCATCCTCAGGCTGGCTCTGCACCAGTAGGAAGCAACTCTTTCACTAAATGAAGACACCCTGGAAGAGGTGAAGTGGAGGCCTGGAGCTCCTTTCTCTCTGTCCCACCTACAGAAGCTCTCAGGTCCCGCCCAAGGGCTGTAAGAAACACAGACTGAAAATCATCCCATGAAAGGGTCTCGCTAAACTGCCCAGATGAGCCTTCAACTCACGACCCTCCTACCTCAGCCTCGGGAGTGCTGGGATTATAGGCTCAATTGTAACCTTTTTAAACATTTTTTATTTTGTTGGTACCTGGGGCTTCAACATAGAGCTTTCAAATGAGCTACAATCGTAGTCCTTTTCATTTTTATCATTATTATTTTTTTTGAATGAGAAAATCTTGCCAAATCATTAAGTTGCCAAGGCTGGGCTTGAGTTTACAATCCTCCTGCCTCAGCTTCTTAAGTACTGGGTTGCAGGCACGTGCCACCATGCCCAGGTCCTAGGTCACTTCTTTGTAGCTCTTTTTGTATTTTCCCATGTTTTAGAAGACAACACCAGGATGTAGAAGTGTGATGATGAACAGCAAGCGCAAATTGCTAACCATGAAGCATTTGCTGGCTGGGGAGAGGGGGCATTCACTTTTGCCTGGGTAATCCTACTGCCTAGCACAAAATGCTTTGCCCATGTGGCCACTTGAGAATGAATGATAACACTGCCTTCTCTATTACAAGCACAAAAAGTAAGTGGCCATCCATGATAGTATGATGACTTATTTCTTCTCTGTCACCCAGTGGGAGACAGAGACCCAGACAATCTGTTAAAGAAACTCACAGCCTCTAGGCTTGATGTATTCTCAAGGACAAAACAAGGCACGTGTAATTAGTCCCTGAATTATGCCTGCTCAAGGAGAGCCACTGGGAAGTGAGTGGTGATTGGGAGAGGATGTGGAGGTCTGCAGAAAAAAATGGAGACCAAGGCAAACCTGGCCTGAGGGTGACAAGAAGACAGTCCCCAGGAGAACGGCGTAAGCCTGCCAATTTAAGTGGAGAGATTTCTCCAAAGTTCCTGAAAGGCACCAGAAAGAGTATACTTGTGATGAGTTACTGTGTGTAAGGTCTTTACAGAGACAAAGTTGTCTGGCTTTACACTTTCCTGGTGACGCCAGGAGGGGTGACAGGAAGGCCTGCCCATGTTGCACCGAGGAGGGGAGCAGTCTTGGGACAGTGACATCGGTGGGGAGTGACAGCACACTATTTTCTGACGAGGACCACAAGTGAAGCAGGTGCCATGGTTCCCTCCATGAATGCACCATGAAGGCAGGTCATCCTGGAAGGGTCCATAGGCCGGAATGGAGAAATGGGGGGTCAACACGGAAATGCAGGGTAGGAGGCAGCTCTGTCAAGCCAGAAGTACACAAATCTCCATGGCAACCATGAAGAGGGACACTGTGGAAGAGCTGCCTGGAAGCATGGCCAGCCCTCCCAATCCTGACAAGTATCATCTTTGATGCTGAGAATCATAGAGCTTTTGACTCCAAGGCTGGGAGAATCACTACCGGGGCTATACTCCACAGTGCAGCCGCACCCTAAAGGCTTATGCCTGCGGAACGAACCTGGACTCCCAACTCCAAGGGAGTCTTCCAGGTTTGGTATGGACCAATGCCATGATTCAATACCTTGAATCAATGTGGCGAAGTAGTTTTCAGGGCTGAATCAGATAACATATGCGTGTAAAGCACTTTGAACAGGCCTATTGCATAGCAAGTGCTCAGTAAATGTTACTTCGTATTATTTAAAACATCCTGCTCGTTGTTATATCTAACAGTCTTTACCACCTTTGTTAGAAATTAATTTTCTAAATTATTATATTTGCATATCAAGGTGGAAAATATTATGGGGGAGTGGTGGGCAAGGTACTACATTTAATTGGCTCTAATTTCATAGTGGCCTGTGGTTGGATCCTACAAATTGGAAAAATAACACGATTGAGACTTAAACGGGCCCTGGGGTTTCAGTTATGGTTTTGCCATTTACTGTCTATGTGGCTTTGGGAAAAATGCATAATTTCTTTCAGCATTAGTTTCCTCAGGTATAGACAAAATCTCTGCTTCTGAAAACTGTTGGTAAAATTAAATGAGATCGTGCAATGAGAAGACTGCTTGCAAACTATAAAATATCATACAAAGCAATGACATTTTTTTCTAATCAAGAATTTCAGGCTTAGCCAGACTTGCCTCCCTTCCCCCTCCTTCTGCCAAATTCACTGTGAGCTTTTCAGTGATGGCCAAACATATATTAGGTCTGCCACATGCACCAGGCCTAGCAGTTGATCATTTTGATTAAATGATCTGTCAGTTCAAGCAAGCCATTTGCTCAGGTGTCCCCTTCTTCTCCACTCAGCCCCACTCAAGTGACCCAAAACACCAGCTTCTGGGACATGATATAAATATGTCCTTCAAGTAACATGATGCTCTTCTTATCAGACCATCTTCCCCATCTACAATCTTTCCAGAGATGCTAGGAACCTGTTCAGTGATGATTTGGGCTTTGAATGCATGTGACATCTTAATTATCCAATATGAATGCTACTTCAAGCAAGCACTAACAGATGGTGGCCTGATTTTATAGCATTGCCAGCATTATCCAGGCAAAATTCATAGTTTATTCATCAGTGAGCTGAGTCGTGCCTCAATTTTCTTTTTTGCTTAACCTCTGGCTAGCAATCATCCTGAAAACCCAGAGCATCTTTTTTTTTAATTTTATTTTTTTTAATTTAAAAGAGAATACAACAAAAGGGGGCAGTACAGAGCAGATCAGAAGAGGACAACATAGGCAACACAGTACTTTACATTAAGTCAACTGGACATCAACAGTATCTAACACCATATCTCTTACTCTGCTATAGTTGAGCATAGTTTCAATTGCAATAATATCAAACATAACACAATAGTATAAAGCCATGCATATAGTGAAAGAATTCCAGGACTTTCTGAACCGAAAAACAGAAAATGATCAATGGGTATTATAATATCTCCTTTTTGATAAAAAAGAAAAAAATTTGTTTGAACTATCACACATATTCAAATTCCAATAAGACACAATGTGGTAGATAGAACCAATGGTAATAGAACAAAAAAAAAGCATGGTAGGACTTCTAAGAAGGATAATATTAAATCAGCAATAGCTGTCATAATGTTTTCTTCAAAACAGCTGTTCATATCATCACGTATGATA
>PVJX010027910.1:0-24384 GCA_004027295.1 Dolichotis patagonum
GAGAGCTGTTGTTATCTTTCGTGGCCAAACAGCTAATTAGCATCATTGTGTGCTCTGGACTAGAAATTGTCCTGTTGAGCTGTTGAGACTCAGATTTGTCGGTAATTAATATCAGAGAGGATAGGGCCATGCCCCTGTCAGTGCAGCACTGGAGAAGTGAGGCTTACAGACCGTCTTCTGTCCGGAAGCCTTGCCTTTGTAGTTGACTGACTTTCCAGAAACCCACTTTCACGAGATTGTGCATTTAATTTTTGTGAAAGAGGAAGAGAAAGAAAGAGACGAATGAAGCAACTTGCCACCAGGGCAGTTCAGAACCATTTCCTGAGTCCCTGTCCTGGTGACAACTGAAATTGGGTATCAGATTTGAGATTCTACCCCTTGTCACCCCTTATTTTCCCTTAGATTTTTTTCATGGATGTTCTCCCTGTGATATTTCCTTATCCATCAAAATTTATCCCTTTATTTTCTCTTTCTAAAGAAAATACTGAAGAGAAAAAACACTGCTTCTCCTCATTGGCCTCTGTGGTTGGTATAAATAGGGAATTTGTTATCCAGAAATCACAGTCCCTTACGATCCTTGTGTGGTATACGGAGGCCTTTGCTGGCCTGTGGTCTCTGTGGTATTGGCCGTTCAGGTCTGAAATTAAAGGCATGCCCTCCATCTTGTGCTTCGCAAAAAGAAGGGAAATAGAGAAGAACCAGGGAAGGGAATGAGAATAAAAGGCAGGGCAGTCAGGCTGACATGGGGTCTACACTGAGGTGAGCCTGGTTCTCACAGTCTGTAGCCCCCCCCCCCTTCACCACACATGCACCACCAGAGGGCCCCTGGCAGTGTTAACACACAAGGCACAGCAGGATTTGTTTGGTCCAGGTGTTTCTCTGCCTGTTGATCTGACATAGATAGGCAGACTTTAATAATCAAACATTCTTGGAAAGGACTAGTCTGTACCACCAGCTAGGAAGGAATGACCTGACTAAGGACCTGTTCACCCACTGTGCTTGCCGTTGATTTTAAAGTAGTCTGATCAGATGCTACATGGCCAGTGAATCTGTCGGCTATTTCCCTAAAAGTCAGGTATCAAGAAGATGAAGAACAAAGCCACATATATTAATTTTCCTATAAAGAAATTTAGAAGATCACTTTTTGCATAAATTTAGTAATTTGAATGAAGCTTGGATGGCTTTTCCAAGGAATACACCACTTTGTGTCAGCTCAGCTGCCCTCTCCCTCCAGCTGGTTAGCTTTGCATCTCCAACAGTTTCATATACCCTCAGGCTCTGCAGATCCTGATTCTACCCCAGATTATCTTTTTTTTTTTTTTTTTTTTTTTGGTACCGGGGGTTGAACTCACGACCTTGCGCTTGCCAGGCAGGCGTTTAAGCCACTGAGCTAAATCCCCAGCCCTACCCCAGATTATCTTATCTGCTCGTTTTGTTCAAGATCAGTTCAGATCACTTTTTTTTTAATAACTCAAGTGTCTGTTTCTCTGTTTAATAAAGTTACAGGTTAAAGCTAATCCTTATGATTATCATACCAAAAAATGTGGGTTCTTTTAATCACATTGCTTCTGCGTTCTTTGTAGAACACAGTGCAACCTTTGCTCTGCATTTGATGAGAAAGGACTTGCCTCACCTGGAGGATGAGGTTAAGATTAAGATTATGTGGCTTACTCCTCAATGAAAAAAAGAAAAGAAAAACAGCTTCCCTAATTCCCACCATAGTGAATGCTTGTCATCTGCTTTCAGAAAATCTATGCTTTGACATTCTAGCTTTTAGGTGCTGCCAAAACCGCTCACTCTTACCGCAGTGAAATGTAATTCACACAAAGTCTTGGGTACAGGTCTTGGTGCAAAACTAAACCCTTACTGTTGAAAGTAACTTTGAGTTTCCCCAGAATGCAATACTAGAGTAAGTGTTGACTCTTGGCTACAAGGGCACAAAGCCACCTTCCCCAGCTGACAGCTGTCTCTATGCTCATCCTATTACATCCCTCTGAGACCCTTAGCTCCAAAGGACTAAGGTAGTAGATATCACCAGTGCTTACTTTGAAGTGACAAGTCATAGAAAAGGCAGAAAGAGGTGTGAACTGGCCTTGAACCCTGAAACCCCATCTGACACTCTATCATTGTGTTCGTCAGCTTTCTGTCACCGTGAAAAAATACCCATGTCAAACAACTTAGAAGGAGAAAAGGGTTATTTTGGCTCATGGTTTCAAAGACTTCAGTCCATGGTCATGGCACTGGACATGTCATCGTGGCGGGGCATGTGGTGCAGGAAACTGCTTCCTCGTGGCAACTGGGAAGCAGAGACAGAAAAAGCGGCCAAGGCCTCATCTCCAAGGCACACTGTCCTTCCACTAACCCCACCTCCTAAAAGTGCCACCTCTTCCCTATGGTGCCTCAGACTAGTGACCAAGCCTTTAACATGTGAACTTCTGGGGGAATGTTTAAGATCCAAATCATAATAAATATAGATTTATTGTCCGTATTTTCACTTACTATCTTGGTATCCTGGTTTAAAAAAAGGAATTTACATTATTGATTTCCTTCAACAAAAAAAAAAAAAATCCCTGTATTTGAGACCTGGAATCACACAGGTTGCTCACAAACAGGTGTGTAATCTGTCTGTGATTGACTGCCAATGAGTACAGCTGCCAAAGATGTTAATGGGCGGGGACAGGTGGTTCTAGTTTCTCATTCATGAGTAACCAGCAGATGTCAGCCCCAGGAGGACCCTTGAGTCAGCATTGTCACGGGATTGTCTTCCAGGCAGTAGATGACTACTGCTCAGCAAACCCCAGATCTGAGAAAGAGAAGTAGTCTCTCAGTCCGAGTCTGCTTTAACTAAACTGAAGCTTGTTACCTTCACTATGGTTGGTTACTCTGTAAGGACAAGGTCCCTAAGATAGAGAACTTAAAATGTGAACTAGGAATCCATATTGTTTGGTTTTGTTTATTGGCTTAATTCTCAGAGATCTAAAAGCCAGACTGTATATACCGTACACACTGTATTGTCTGTGAAAGAGGAGGAAATGTATTTGAAGTCTCTCCTTTAAATCTTACACAATGCTTTAGGGCCTATTATTTCTACTGCAAAGCAAGTCTTTTATTTTGTGTCTGTGTCTTATGGGCACTTTGGCCTGTTTTCTACTATTCCCACTAGTGCTTACAGGTTCCATCCATAGCAGAGAATAGACACAGAGAAACTGTACAAAAAGTTTTAATGTCGCTGGAGAACACGATGAACCAGACTGAAGCTGGATACCAGTAGAATTTGCTCTCATATGTCCTGGAAGAGGACAAAGCCACACAGTACATTCAGTCAGTCTCGCCAGTTAAGATCAATGTCCCAAGGACCACAAGCATTGTGGGAGAAAGTTGAGGGGGAGGAAAAGTGCGTGTGGCCTTAGTGAGCCTGAGGATGTCCAGTGACTTAAGATACAGTGAATTAGCTGAGGCATTCTGAGAAGGGGCCCTGGCCCACCGGTATATGGGGCCAGCATGTAAGTGGCACCACCTCTAAATGGATTTCTTTGCTTCCAGGCAACGTCCTGCCCTTGGAGAATGCCTGGCTTCACTGGCAGCTGCCATACCAGTGGCATTTCTGGAGCCCACCCTTAACCGCTACAATCCTCTCTCAGTCTTCAACGCCAAAACCCCCAGGGAGAGATCTAGTAAGTATCTTCTCACAGAGATCACCTGCCCACTTCATGTGCTGAGAGAAGGGTGGCCACGAAGGTGACACAAGTACAGAGAAGCTCCCCTGCAGCTCTGTTGTTCTGCACAAGAGGGGCCAGGAGGTCTGTGTTTTCTGCTTGGAAAAATGAGCACATGCAAGATTTCATTCTCATTAGGCTTGGTTCCCTCGCCTATAAATGAGGAGGCAGTGTAGTTGACTTCTAAACCACTTCCAGCCTATTTCCCTAGGGTCTCTTGTCTGCCCTGGTCTCAATTTCTCTTCTGTACCTGGAAATGTGAATCTTTTTTCTCAGCCCCTCAGTGGAGTGTCGTCAGAACAAGAATGTCCACAGGAATAACCTAATTATAGTGCTTAGGGAAAGACTGGCTTCTAATGATTCAGACCACATACTATTTTCTTTATGAGAAAGCAGACAGAAAAGCACCAGAAGGAATTGAAGTTAAACAAGAAAGAAAATTTCTTAACAAGAACATTATCACACTAAGTTGAAATAGGGTTTGACAAGCTATAGCACAGGGAAAATATGGCCCCAGCCTATTTTTGTAAGGTTTTACTGGAATACACAACCAGTAAGCAGTAGTACTAAAATCCAAGACAGGTTGTAAGCCTGTTTCTGAATGGTGGAAGAGAAAGTCATCATGTCTGAATTAACTCTAATCCTGTTTAAGGGCAATGGAATTGAATAGAAAATCTTCAGTGGGACTCTAATTTAATAAAACTTAGGCCCCAATTAGAAATAATTACAATGATTTGATGGAATGTGGATCAAAAATTAGTAAATTGGAGAACTCATAAATACTTAGAAAAAAACCACCATAGTCAGCCATTTTAAACTAAATCTATCCTACTCAGGAGACAGCAGACCATAGACAGCTGGACATCACAGCGATTCCATTTATTTCAAGTCCCTTATTCAGACTGTCATGAGTCCTAAAGGAGAAGAGTCCAAGACAGAAAGACTCACGCCACACTTTTTGTCACCCCTGTTGTTTTCATCTGCGAATGGACAGTGCTAGCCCGCGGCAGTTTTATTCTTACTTGCTGCTTGTCGCATTCCACAGAGGGAGACTATTGGCCCCAGAAATGATTGCTGGGACAATTTAGATAGGGATGCTGATGAAATTCTTACTGAGCTAGAAAACAGAGGGAACTGGTGTTCTCAGAGGGGCCCAAGACAGAAGCATTGCCAAGATGCTCAACTTTCCAAAGTTCAATGTGAAATATGGCGGCTCACTTTCCTGCTCCCTCTCAGCTTCATCCTTTGAGTATGTCCAACCTTATTTTTCTCTGCCTACATATGATTTCAAATAAGTCATAGCCACCTGCTAGATTGAGAGATGAGCTAGAAAGCAGGCTCTGGTAAAGTTGGGAAATGACAAACGCCTGTCCATGTGGTCCTCAAATCCACGGGGACACCAGGCCCAGTCATGACAGTTCTGGATGTTTATGCATTTATTCTGCTCCAACTGTTTCCATGTCGCTGCTATATACGGCTTCACCTCTGGAGAAACTTCTGGGAGAAACCTGCACTGCTTCTCATCTCTTGAAGGCGCAGTGGCAGTGCAATGTGAGGAGGTGACAGAGAGCTCGCCTGGGGAGGGAGCCAGGGAAATGCCTCTCTGCTCTTGCACTCTTTCCTAAGGGTTGTTCTTTTGGTTTTTGGTTTTTGGTTTTTAGTACTGGGGATTGAACTCATTACCTCGCACTTGCCAGGCAGGTGCTTACGCCACTGAGCTATTCTAAGGGTTATTTAAAAACAGAAAGTTTCTTCTTGTTTCATGTTCCATGTACCTCTACATTTGATTTAATAAGACATATTCATAAATAAAGAAGTATCCATCATTGCATATTCTGAAGGAAGAATAGAGATTAGGTTGTGATTAGTGATGACACAGCCTCTTATTCATCAGGGACACCCTGTGTGACTCAGTGTCCAGGTTCTCTGAGTCCTCATTTTTTATATTGATTTAATGAGCAAAGTGAATACTGACCATGTGCGTGAATCTTGAAAAGCAGTGTAGGCTTGAATGCGTATGCTGTTATAGCCAGGCTTCCCAGGAGACGAGGGCTCAGTGGGCCGCAAGTAAGTAAGCTTCATTCTTTACAGAGCGCATAGCCTGAGGGGTGTAGGGCAGGGATGTGAGGGTGACAGGTGGTGTTATGTTTTAGAACTGTGTGAACTGGCTTAACAAACCTTCAGGCAGCTGGACATCTTTGATAACTGACTGTGCTTTGCCAACAGTTACTTGTATTTGTATTTCCAATGTCCTGCCAAAACCTGGAACATCATCTGACTCATCTAAACATTAAGATGTGCCGAGAAAAGGTTTAAGGTGGTTATGTGCCAGTTAGTTAAAACTAGATTAAATCCTTGGGTATGTGCATTATCAGTACATTGGATTGATGAAATCATCCTACCACCACCCAGTGTACTTTCCTAACATGCCCAATCAGAATAATCAACCGAAGGGAAAAGAGGTCCATTTCCATCAGTGTAAACCATCTGCCTGTACTGCAAAGAGTGATGCTTGAGAGAAGAGCTGCTGGGTGAATAACGCAGAACTTTAGACTCTAACTCAGTGGTTCCTAGATGCTAATGCGCATCAGAATCACTGACAAGGTTTGTTAAATATTGCTGAACCCTGTTACCGAGTTTCTAATTCATTAGACTTGGAGTGAGGCCTGAGAAACAAATTTCTAGGATTCAGGGATGGCAAACCTTTCACAACTCACTGTGGCACACATACCATAGGTTTGCCAACGTTTGTGTGATGCTGCTGCTGCTGCTGCTGCTGCTGCTGCTGCTGCTGCTGCCGCTGGTGGCAGGATCCCAACTGAGAACCACTAATCTATTCTAGCTGACAGGAAGACAGTGCGTTTGAATGACTCCCTGTGTCTCATTCTAACCAGATGCTGCTGAAACTGCCTTTCAGGCAGCCAACCCAGCAAGGTTCATTCTATGGGTTAATATGTGGCATTTGAAGTACGAAACACCTTCAGAATACCAAATGTTTATTCCACTCTGGGACCAATTACTGCACATGTAAAGATCATTATAATGACCCCTATGTACCATCCTCAAGCAACTCTGTGTTTGTCTTAGGCAGAAAAAAATAGTGTCTATGACGATATGCTGTCCATGTGACATTTAAATATACACATACCCTGAGTCCTCTCATTTGAAGTCAGGCAGCACATAATTGTAATTTCAGTTCCATTGTTCTGTGTACTTAGCCTCCAAGTAGAACAATTACCAGTGTACTCCGAGGGTATATTTTGTTGGTGACGCGTAGGTCTCAGTATGACACCTAGGGATATACACAGCCTCTGCCATCTTCAGCCTGCACAGACTACTAGAAAACAGTGCTACTCTACACCCAAGATTGCTCCTCTGAGGCTCTGGGGTGGAGATTTGTACACATCTGAAGTCCAAAGAAAGGGTGGGCTGAAGGAGAGGAGGTCTCCCATTGTGCCATTCTTCTCCCTGTGCCTCTTGGTCAGTTCTAGGGATGCCAGACATGGTAGAGGAGATGTGTCCTGACATCCCCCAGCTGGACGTCCTCATGAAAGAGATCAACGAGCTGGCCGAGTCCGGGGCTCGGTACACAGAGATGCCCCACGTCATCGAGGTGATCTTGCCTATGCTGTGCAACTACCTGTCCTACTGGTGGGAACGAGGGCCGGAGAACCTGCCTCCCAGCTCCGGGCCTTGCTGCACCAAAGTCACCTCTGAACACCTCAGCCTCATCCTGGGCAACATCCTGAAAATAATCAACAACAACCTAGGCATCGATGAGGCCTCCTGGATGAAGCGGATTGCAGGTACCGCAGCCTTTTCTCCCCAGGTCCTGTCCCCGGGTGACCAGCCAGATTCTTTTCATCCCTTGTTAATCCCATGATGCTTTTCTGCAAGCTCTGTTCTATCTTCAAACCTCCCGACTGCTTACCAGTAACTAGAAATGACTGCTCCCCTGAAGAGGTCCCTGAAGCCAGTGCTCTTGCCCCACTTCCCTGCCGACCCAGCCCTCTAGGGTCTCCAGGAAGACTTTGATCAACTTCCCTCCATTGTAGTGGTCATTGCTTAACTTGATTTGGGTTCATAACAGCCCCTTCCCCTCATGGTAATTGTCATCCCTGTGCACTCTCCACGTGTGTAAAACTCTCTCCCATCTGGGCTGCACTGAAGTTCCTTAATGTCACTCTGAACTTGCATTTCACTTTATGTGTTTTGAAACTAACGTGGGCTCACAGTAGCAGTAGTTTGTTTATTGGGGTTTTTGTTCCTGTTTTTCTTTGTATCCCTCAATAACTCCTTGCATGCATCACAATTTTAATGAATCCTATTAGCCAGTTTTCTGAAGCAACCTCAAAATAGGACAAGCTTTGAAAAAGAAGCTACTTCTCGCTGTCAAGGAACCAAGAATTTCCAGGCATGGTGGAGCCTGTGTATAATCCCAACCGAGGCAGGAGGATTGCAGCTTCAAAGCCAGTCTGAGCATCTTAGTGAGACCTTGTCTCAAAAGCTAAACATTTTAGGGCTAGGGATTTAGCTCAGCACCTGCCTGGCATAGCACCTGCCTGGCAAGCATGAGGTCATGAGTTTGATCCTTGGTATCAATAATAATAATAATAATAATAATAACAAACATTTTAAAAGGACAGGGGTTTTGTCTCAGTGATAGAACACGTGGCTGTCATGCACAAGGCCCTGAGTTCAATCCCCAGTACAGAAAAAAAGAGGGAGGACGGTAGCAAGAGGGAGAGGGATGAGGACGAGTATTAGTTGAAACTTTCTATGTCGAACTGGAGTCAGAAACGATAGATGCGAAGGGAACATTATTGTGTTTCACAGACATTCAATTTAGCTAGTAGAGTTCTCTACCAGCAGTTTCCTCCATAGACTCTCCCGGACCATGAAATACATAGCTAAATGTAGTTGTTAGCCCAACATTAGGTAATTACCTTCCTGGACAAATGAATACTTCTGTAAGACCAAGGAAAAAGATTTTTACCTCCTTCCTTAGGAATGAATTGAGACCAAAATTGTACATATCTTTGGTTCTGGTGGCTGCAAGGTAATGTAGGCCTCTGTGGGCAGAAGAGCAGCTAGAAGAAATGTCCCTTCCTATCCATTAGCTTTTAATAACATTGTTAACCATAAGGCAACCCTTTGGAGGAGACCCACTGTGTAGGTGAATCAAGGGAAAGCAGAGGTTTAAGACCAGCTCCTTGTCTCTGCAGAGGAGACCTGTCACTGTGAGCAGCACTGAAATTCAACTGTGCCGCTTATTCCAGAGGCAAATCTGGGTCTCGCTCAGCTGGACCACTTAATTTCTGTGACTCTACTAAGCCAATTTTAAATAGTCATATAAGCTCAGCCTGCCTTTGTCAGACATTCTGATTTCAGCTCAGTGAGGACCAACCAATCACAACTCAGGTAGTATATCTCTTAGAAAGCTTCCTTAACCTCTTTCTAAAACTTCCTGTAGAAAAGAGTGAAAAAAAGGGGGAAATATAAGCAAAAGTTGCTGAAACGTAGGCTGTTTCCAGTCAGAATGCCCAAACTGTAGAAATTTTGAAATGCACAGTACACATTGAAGTGTACGTTGTCAGTGGTTCGTGACTTTTTCTCTTGGCAGAATGGGGTAGGGGCAGGGATGAGGGAGTGGTGCTGGGGAGTGGTTCAGGGCCTTCACACTGTGCTGCATTCCCAGATCTAGCTAAGTTGCTAGGTCTTAGCCTCCCAGAGTGCTGGGATTATATGGTGTGTACCCCATGCTTGGCTATGACTCAATTTATTTCACTTTTTTCTTCTAATTCCTCTTAATTTTACCTTCAAAATACCCTACTGCATTGGTCTATTTCATTATAATATAATCACTATCTGATCAATAGGATGTAAGAAAGAGGGAAAGACATATAGGCTTCATCTTTCTCTTTGAGAAAGGCGAATGCCGTAGCCCCGCTGATCAATTGTTTCTGCTTTTCCCCTTGTGGAGACCCTCAGCCTCTCTGTTAATTTTAGCTGATATCAGCATTACCAGAGGAACCCGGAAGCAGTAGCCTGGCAGGTCTTGCTTACTGAAGACTGAGAACTATGATGGGTTTGTTGCGTGTTTAACAAATTGTTCCATAAACTAACCAGAACATATATATGTGTGTATGTGTGCACAATATATACTAATACTGATTTTTAAATTTTTTCTCTGTTAAGTAGCCAATGGTAACTGTGCATATTTATGCGGTGCCGTGTGACCGCTCAGTCCATGGTCTGAACAGTCCATGGTCTGTACTGGCCGGCCTGTCTGTACTAAGCGTCTGCTATGGCTCCATACGGTGCTGGCTCCAGGGAATGAGAGGCTTCTCCTAGGGACAGCACATGTAGCCAGAAGGCCCAAACCTAGTTGTGGGATAAAAACAGAGGGAAAACCCTTTGTCTGCAAATGCAGTGTTCGCCCAGCCGATCATCAGCAAAGCCAGACCTGACCTGCTGCGAAGCCACTTCATCCCCACTCTGGAGAAGCTGAAAAAGAAGGCCATCAAGACGGTGCAGGAGGAGGAGCAGCTGAAAGCAGACGGCAAGGGGGACACCCAGGAGGCAGAGCTGCTCATCCTGGATGAGTTTGCGGTGCTCTGCAGAGATCTCTATGCCTTCTACCCTATGCTGATCCGCTATGTGGACAACAACAGGTACAGGGAGACCTCAGCAAAGCCCCTGCCCAAGGCAAATTTGGGCAACAGAAATGACTGGAATGGTTGTGTTGGGTTATAGGAATGGTGAGAAGAAAGGAAGTCACAGTTGCCACTACCAGTCCCCCCATTAGTCCTTGGGGCAGGACCTATGGACAGTGCTTTCCCTGGCCAATGATTCTGTGTGATTGTGGCAGGCAAGATCATAGGCTGCCATGAGACAGAGGAAACTGGTCAGATGAGGGTAGTGGTGACCTGCATCTGCCTTCCTATTGTTCACTCTCACATTTATCCAAGGGACATGGCTTGACTGTGTCAGCACCATTGTATACCTGGAGAGCAGGAATAGGCAGAATAGACTAGCTCTCTGGCCTGAGGAGCTTTTCTTCTGGGATTAGGGGAACATGTGAGTAAACCATATAGAAGAGAGGAAGGGGAATTAGCAGTGCTGTGGAAGGATAGGATAGTGCTTTTGTAACGAAGGTATTACTGAGAAAGCAACATTTGAGCAGAGACCTGAGAGATGTGGAATTGGGAGCACAAGGGTCTGGGGCAAGGAAGTCACAGGGAGAGTGACCTGGTGGGGCAAGTCCTAAGGAAGGGACATCTTTGAGATGCTCAAGGGAGTCACAAGGAGGCCAGAACAGACTAAGGAATAGGATAACAGTAGGGGATCCAGGAAAGGAAAAGGGGGTGAGGAGCTCGAGGACTTGGAGACCTTCACGAGGCCTCTGGCTTTACTGTGAGTGAGACAAGCCAGTGGAGAGTGATGCATATCTGTGCCATGACCCAACCCACTCTAGAGAAACGTTAGTAAAGGTGAGTGTGGACAAGGAAGTGAAAAGGCCAGCTGAGAAATTCACAGTGTCCCTGTTTATGAGGCAATGGTGATCCACAGAGACAGGAAGCACATTATCTGTGCCTGTGCTGGAAAGAGAAGGGAAAAAGGACAAATGACTGCTTAATGGGACTGAGGAGTTGAGTGATAAAATTATTCTAAAACTGGAAACAAAGTAGTTGTACAACAGCGTAAAGGTACTAAATGTTAGTAGTGGTAAATTTTATGTTATATATATTTTACCATCATTTTTTTAAAAGTGCTGTTAGTGGGCTGGGGATTTAGCTCAGCGGCATAAGAGCCTGCCTGGCAACTGTGAGGTCATGAGTTCAATCCCTGGTACAAAAAAAAAAAGTGGTGTTAGTGGCAAAAGCCATGGTGATAGCATTAAAGGTTGGCAGATGTTGTCAGATTGTGATTCTATTTTGAAGGCAACACCTTCCACATTGGGAATGACAGAAAAGAGGAAAATCAAGACAGTTCCCAGGAGTTTGAGTCTGAACAAGTAGAAGAATGAGGTTTTCAGCAATTGTCTTGGAAAAGATTGTGGGTACAAAGTTTTTCTGTTTTTTTGAGGGGATGATCAAGAGATCGTCACTTTCACACATGCTAAATTTAACTGCCTATTCAATACAAGAATGAGAGCATTGAGCAAGCAGTTGAATAGATAAGAACTTAGCAGAGAACCCTGGAGAGGACACATGAACTTTGAAAGTTGTCAACTTCAGTATTACAGTCTTTAAGAACTTTGAGACTAGATGAAATAAAGGATGGAAGGAGTAGAAAGAAATTCCCAGGATGGGCCCTTCTTTCCCCAGACACTAAGAGTTCAGACAGAAGAAGAGAAACCAGCTCATAATACTGAAAGAGCAACCAGAAATAGGAGAAAAACCTAGGAATGCCATGTCCTGGCTGCCAGCTTCCCAAAGGCGGAGGAAAGAATGGATGTACATTTCCGTGCTACTGGTCAGTAAAGTGAGAGGTGAGACCAGAGTATTAGAGTTAGACAGAGAAGTTCTAAAAGCAACGTCTTTGAACAAAGGGTCAGCCTTCCATAGTCCTTATGCAGTCACAGGAGAGCAGTGTGCGTGCTAATGATAGTGGTAAAGGTGTGTGTGTGTGTGTGTGTGTGTGCATCAAGTACGCATGAATACATACCTGTATCAGGACATGAAGGGGGGATGATCTGTAACAGTCTTTTTTCTGATTGCTTCTATTTTCTTATCTGGGAGAGAAGATACATGGGAAGGTAAGATGCAGTTGCCAGTCAGAATGGAAGAGTAGATGGAATAAGGAAATGCAGTGTGTTTTATCTGGCAGTCTTTAGAGCCCTGCTCAAGTCCTGTGTCATTAATTTAAAATCAGACCCATCCACAGGTTGTCTTTTCTCCAGCCATATTCAGCTACCATGTATGGGAATAGAGTAGGAAGAAGGTGGTTTTGACCAGGGGTGGAGTTTTGCAAAGTGAGTACAACACAAATAGGTTAGGGACTTAAAGTGTAATAGAATAGTTATAAAGATTGACTGTGTAATATTTTTATTTCCTTTTTTCTTGCATTAATTATACATATTGAGTGCAGTTCCATATTTCAACACATAAATAAAGCATACATTGATTAAATCCAGCCTCCCTTTATCCATTTTCCTCCTCTCAACCTTTCCCCACCTCTATTAATCACTATTCTAAGTTAATAACCATTCAATTTAAGCGAGATGCTAAGAGCAATGAGGGCATGGGAGGCTAATGTCCATAGACAGGCAAAGGACCAAGAGATCTTTGTTCTAAGTAGAGCCACAATACAGATAGAAGGTGGTGGTTCAAGAGTGAGTACACGAATTGAATATTATGAGGTTGAGGGAGATCACAGTTATTGACAATGACCATTGTGATTTTATACCAAAGGAGATGGAGAAAAACAACAGTGACCTTAAAAACCATGGTGTTAGGGAAATCATGAACATATACATTGAAATCACTAAGAACTGAGACTGATAATATGTTGGGGAGATACTCATGAGACAAAAGTTAAACACTCGGACAGTGAGGAGGAGTGGGTGAGATTAGTGGGCAGTTGGTACAGACTGATGAGAGAAGATTTGAAACTGAGACACCTTGTTATATGTCTCTGTTCTAACACATGGGCATCGTTCAGGAAGAAGAGGTGGCAAAAAATGCAGTGTAATGAGCTTATCCAAATTGCTCTCCCTTCCCTCAACTTCAGGGCTTCAGAATGGTTAGCCCAAGTCCCCCCTCTTGCCCTTCAGCCCTTCATGCAGGCTCCATGCACCTTTCCTTTTCTCCTGTCAGTCACTTCCCTGAAGTTATGTCCACACCCTGTCTGGACGCAGCTGCATGTCCCAGTCCACCAGCAGACCCTCTTGTTCCACAGACTTCGAAAGTCGAAAGGCTCAAATGTTAAAATTAAATGAATTTATGTAGTGTCATGAATTGTCTCTATAATTCATTTTGGCCAAGCCCAGTATGTTCATTTGGTGTGTGAAGTTTAATTTAGCCATGTCTTAGTCATTTTCCTGTCACTGGGACAAATGGCCAATGATCACGACTTCAAGGAAGAGAGGTTTATTGTGGCTCATACTTTTAGTCCACAGTCAGCTGGCTCCAAGGCAGAAACAGATGGTAGAGGGGCGTAGAGAGGGAAAAGGTCCCCCACCCATGGCAGCTAGCAAGCAGAGTGAGAGGGAGAAGTCAGAGACAAAACCCTCCCTTCTGGGTCACACACCCAGTGAACCACTCCACCAAGGCTCCGCCTTCTAACAACAGGTCACCCCCATGACCCAGTCATCTTCTAACACATGAGACATTGGGAGGGCGTTTTAGATCTAAGCCATAGCGAACCATAATAAACAGTTGAGTAATTATTTGAGAAATGATAAAGGCTTTAGGACTATAAGTCTATAAAATCATAAAGGATGAGCACAGCTATTTCCATTCACTCTTAGGATATGATATGGGGGGGGGACCTCTGTGTCAGATTTGGTGTTTGTTTCTTCCATAATTGAATATATCTTATTTTCCACACTGGTTCTCCATATCAATACCAATGGTGTATCCTAAGTCTAAGTTAATTCTCACACCAGTTACCCCACATTAGTGCAGACCCCACAGCTTGGAGCTCAGTCCTAAGCTACTGATGCTTGCTGAGCCGTGACAAATTCAGAGGTGTTCATGACGCCCTCTTCAAGATGAGTCATGGGAGTCAGGAAAGCATTTTAGTTATGATCATTGGTTTGCAAGAAAGAACTCCAGAACCCCCAAATGGACGAGCAGCACAGGGAAATACACGAGTGCAGGGGACACAGAGATGCCTCCTCACCCTATGTGCACAGCCCACCCAGCGCGTCAGTGTGTCTACCACGCTGCAAGCTCTGAATCTCATTATTCAAGAGTTTTGTTGTTGGTTGGTTTTTACAGTGCCAGACATAAAGCACAGGGCCTCATTCATGCTGGTCAAATGCACTACTGCTGAGCTGCATCCCCAGACCCCACCTTTTTTTTAAATTTTATTTAAAGAGAAAAAAAAACAAAACAAAACAAAACAGAATAAAGGGTAGTAACAATACAAAACTCCAAGGGAAAAAGTAAAAGAACAACAAAAAAAAAAACACTAAGAAATCACTACTTGATAAATTATATACTGACATCTTAGAAATAGTTGTTCGCATTACAAAATTAAAACATGCAAAGTAGACATTCAAACAGTGAGACTGTTAACAGTTCTGCTCCACGATCTAACAAAAACAGCAATATGGTCATCCATTTTACACACTTAAACATACATGCAATTTTATCAAAAGGGTAAAATTAAACACAACAAAACAGAACAAAGCGGATCACAAGAAAGCACTGTAAGAGACATAAATTTTAAAGCTAGATAATCGCTAGCTTTGAATCAGAGATATTCACTCTCTATCTATCATACTGACTCTTGTTTTCTTCCAAATAGTTGTCCATATCGTCACATACAGGGAATTCACATGAAACAACATAGTATGGAACTGATCTGAACAGGACAAGGAAGGCATTTCAAGTCTTCAAGACCAGACAATAGGGAAGCCAAGAATGGCTGTCATAGTGTCTTTTATTCTCATCAAAACAGCTGTCCATACCTTCATGTGTGTTAAACTTAAACAAAACAAAACACAGTTGTCCATACCTTCATGTGTGTTGAACTTAAACAAAACAAAACAAGCTAAAATCACTTTGAACAAAGAATGATACGTTTGCTGGATTTCACATCATGACATTATGGATTCAGCACTGGGTACTGTAGTGTCTCTTTTTCTTCAAAGTAGTTGTTCATTTCATCATGTGTTATATAGTTGGTTCTCATAAACTGTTTATAAGCTCTATACATGCATGAGTCTCTACATGTATATCTATCCTTTCTGTATTAGAGGGAAAAACAAAACAGAGCAAGACAAAACAAAAAAATTCCTAGAAAAGCATGAAGCAAAAAAGTCATATAAAATCACAATACAAGGTGATCTACAATGGTTATCATGATGTCTCAGCAGTATATAACAGTAATAAAAATGAAGCATTGGAGACATTATAAGACTTCAAAAGCAGGTAATAATCAAACCAGAATAGGTATCTTAGTGAATCTTGTCATCTTCAGTGTAATTGCCTATACTCTTAGACTTGATACTATCAAGCATAACAGATTTAAATAAAATCAGTCAATACAAAACAGCAATGTACCAAACCAGATTCAAATAAGATCAGTCATAATAAGACAGTATAAGTTATAAAGGGCTTCAGATTAAGTTGATAGGAAATTAGGGATGATTACCATAATATGTCCTCTTATTTTTGGGATACCTGACTGTGTCCTCAAATATAATGTAAGTAGACAAATTGGAACATCATGTAATCCATCTACGCAGAGTGGTGAGAATAATGTAGATTTTAAATCTTGTTACCCCATTAACAATATCCTCTGCCTTCCTTTTTTAGACAATTCCTCCCCTTTCACTCCCATGGGGTGCACTGCTTGTTTTCAGTCCCACTGCCTCCCTATATAGAGCATCTCAATGGACCCTATCTGCTGATCTACTCTGCCTGCATTTCTTTTTGTTAGTATATTGAAGCCATCTATATTAAAGATTACAGCCAATCTTCTCTGCCTTATTTCTGCTATTCTATTTTTCTGCCATTGGTTGTCTGTTTTTCTCTTTCATTCCACTGTCTGCCCCATTCATTGAGGCCTCTCTGCCACTGTTCCTGAAATCCTCATATTCTTTTTCTCTCTCTCTCTAGAATGTCCTTCAGTATTTTTTGTAGGGTTGGATTGGTGGTCACAAATTCTTCCAGTTCCTCTTTGTCATGGAAGCATCTTGCTTCTCCATTAATTTCTAGAGAGAGTTTTGCAGGATACATCAGTCTGGGCTGGAGATTGTTTTCTTTCAGGGCTTGAATGACTTCACTCCAAGCTCTTCTTGATTTTATGGCCAGACCCATCTTTCAAGAGATTTTATGTAAGTGGCATCATGTAGATTTGATTATTATACCATTGGCCATTGGTGACTGTCCCCAGAGGTAGAGAGTATGGCAAGAGTTCCAACCTTCTAATCCAATAACCATGTAGAACCAGAAGATCCTGGTCTTTCTGGCACTCAGTCCGGCTCTTGAAGTTACCTAACCTTTCAACCAAGGGTCGTCATTAGCATACACCCAGATACAGTGACAGGGGCTCAAAATATATATATATATATATATATATTATCCATACTGTAATAAAATTTAAAGGCCTAAAATAGACATTTGAGAATGCTTTTAATTTCAAAATATTCATTATAGATATTAAAGGGACACAGGGATATTTGGAGGAATATTTGGAATATTTGGAGTTATAGCCCATTTTGCCATGACCCAGGGATAGTTCTGTTCTCATTTTAGCATCTATTTAAAGTTATACTTATTTAACATAATTTAATTAGGATTGCTTATATTACATTTTAAAGTAAACAGTTTATACACATATTCCTTGCTATGTATATATATATATATATGCACTCTTAATTAAGAATAGAATATTTTTTATCTGCAGCAAATTGTACTCACTTTCATGAAAGTAAAAAGCATCATTTAGTCACTTCTGATAACATAATTATGTTAGCAGTTTAAATAAGGAATTTGTCAGCATTTGAGGTGCAAACAAAAATAAGAGTAAGGTTGCTCCTAGAATAGCTCTTTAATTGCATTTGTCACTATTGATGAGCAAGACTGAAGGCAGAGCGTGTTCTACTTACACAGTGTTTGACAGTTACTAAAAATGTCAATGCCAGAGAGTCTTTGAGATCATCATTAATTCATTCATCCCCACTTTTCAAACTGTTCTTTCCTGAGCATCGAAGTCACATGAGCCCTGTTTAGAAATACATCTTTCCAGCATTTCTGAGTGCCTTCTTGGAGTCCTTTCTTTATCCAAAAGAATGAGCTAGCTTGAAATGATGGACTTGTGGCATGCAGGGAGATCTGTCAGCCCATTTTACCTCCAAATGGATGGCTAACTAGCCCTTCCTTTTTCCTAGCAGAGGCTTTCCTGGTTCCTTGTCCCCATGATCATGAAGGACAGACAGTGACAAAGACAGCCTTGTTCTGCATGCAGTCCCATTCTAGTTTTAAACAGTTCACACCATGATGAGCTCAAATCTGTAACTCTGCTACTTATTAATTACTCTCCAGAACCACACGAAAGTAATCTTTCTTGTGGCAGCTCTTACATATGGAAGACAGCCCCTGTCCTTTCCTCCTCCCTGTTTTTCTCATCCTGTTCAATCTTTCCAGTTTCTTCAGCCCTGTGCAGGGGATTTAAGTTTCTTTGGTAACTAGAGCAGTCTTCTGAAGACCAGCTTCCATCAGGCAGTGTCCAGCCGAAGTTGGCCCCTAGGAGCAGAAAGAGTGGCAGATTGACTGCCTACCTCCTCCTGCAGGAAACTGAGTCAAAATGGATTAAACAGCATCTATCATAGCCCCAGCTATCTAACTTCCTTTCTGGGAATCAGAAACACTCAGAACAGAGAAATCAACTCTCCATAGTGTGATTTGGGGTAAAGACCCATTTCCCACACTGTGGAGGGAATCAGAGTGAATCCTGTGTGGTGACAATCTCAGACAGCAGCTTGTATAGAAAGAGGTTTTAGGATAAAATTGTGGAAAGCTCTTAACTTCTGCTCAAATTGACTGTGAACATAGGAATGTGACTTTGTTTTCTTTTAAGACTTGGCAGCTTGAAAATATAAGAGTAAGCCTCCTTACTCTTGCTATCACCTGAGGTTCTAGTCTTAACGCTTCCTGTTTTCTTTGTCAATATGCCCACTTCTGTCATCATCTATGTGTGGCCCGTTCCTGGACTGGAACCTCTTCCCCACCGAAGGCTTTGCATTTTCTCACTGCCTTTCACAGCAGATAGTGCAGTTGACCAAAGAGACCCACAGGCAGCCTACTGTCTGCAAAAGGATCAAGAGGCTGGGTATCAACACAGACTGCAACTGGAGCAGCCTGGCCTGAGAGATAGAAATGGGGTCAGGATCTTGTGCACCCCTCCAAACAGCATCTTGGTCTGGCTTGAGAGAGAGGTGCAGAGAATTTGTGCACCTGGGAGAAAACGTTTAATGAGACGTTTCTTCATACTCTCCCCTCCAGACTTGAAGAAAGAACTTTATTAAAGGTAAAAAGTAAAGATTTGCTTCTTAACAAGATGAAGGGTAGCCAAAGCAAAATTTGTTTAGCCCGAAGTACATTTCCACACTATTACATTTAGATCTGAAACAGCTCCCAGAATTCTTGTGTGCAAACGGTGACTGGGTCACGGTCTGCCATACTCAGTACTCGTTCATGGGTTCATCCACCTCGCATGAGCTCAGTAGCTGAGTGTGCCCTTAGGAGGTGGGGCTTGCTGGAGCAGGTCCCTTGAGGCTTGAGCTGGCCAGGCACAGCTCTCTGCTGGCTCCTCCCCTCAACCTCTGGGTCCTCACCACCATGATGAGAGTAGGTTTCCTCTTCCCCAGGTGCTTCCACCTGTGCTGTGTCTGCCTCGAAGCCTAGCAACCGTGGACTGAAAATGTGAGCCGAGATAAACCTCTCCCCTTTTACACTGTGGGAGATGGATATTTTGCGCCAGTGACGAGAAAGTGACTAAGATACACGCAAAGGCAAAAAGGACAAAATGCTGTTCTTTTTCCCCCAGGAAAGGTTACTTCACACAGATTTCTTTTTGGTGTTCTTGCAGCCACTCACACTGCCTGTGGCTGCATTTTTCCCTGGTGGGGCAGGATGTGACCCTTGCCCTTTCCCACTCAAGACATAGTGCAAACATACAAAGCTTATTTAAACCCAAACACCAAGGAACGAGCAGCTGGCAGTTCCGATAAAACTAGACACTTGATCCTAAAAAAGCACTTCCGAAAAATCAATGTGGAGGAAATCAAAGAGCATTATGAAACTTGCATTCAAGTTCAAATTGCCTTTGGCTGCTGGTAATGGAGAGAAGTGCTAACGCTAGATGAGAAGTTTGATCTCACACATAAAAGAAGTCAGAGCCAGTATTGCTGCTCCTCAGTAAAGACCGTCACGCCTTTACCTTTATATCCTTAGCTTTGATTTCCATCTACAAAATTACTTTATGGTATAATATGCCGGCTTTCCAGCCGTCATGTATTCATTCCATTTAGACAATAAGGCAACAACAACAAAAAGCAAAAAGACAGCTTCTATTATATGATAGAGAGTTTTCCAGAAGGCCAATCCAACAACCTCCACATCTGTCTCACTATGAGGCATAGTTACATGGCAGTAGCTCAGGGAAGCCTGGGTAGCATGACCTTTCAGGGCAGGAGGCAACCCTGAAGAAAATGGGATTTTTTTTACCCTGGGAAAAATGGAGAATGAGTATTGGGTAGGCAACCAGTAGTGTATACTGCATAAAGCAAAGTCTGGTTGAATTGGAAAACAAAATAGATTAGGTAAGACTGTCTGTGGGCAGTAAAGAATTTAGGAGTTAAAAGAGGCATCCTCTTTGGCCTCTTAAGTCTACATTTCTTCCCTAACTTGGTCCTTTCTTTGAATGGGCAGGAAGTACAGACTGTCCAGGGAAATTCAATCTGATATCCTAGGGCATGAGGAACTGGCTTTTGATAGCTATTATCCTGCACAGAACAAGAAGCTTCAGGTTTTTCAGATCATTTGCGAAAATGTTTCTTTAACCTAAGAAAGACAATAGACAATTTATTGTGGTATTGTGTTGTAACAAGAAATATGTGTTTGGCCTTCATCCCTAGCTCTCAGCAAAGAGCTTCTAAAATCCTTGGAATTTTCTGTTTGAAGTATCTTTTATTATTCATAATAAGACTTATATTTGCATTTATGCTAATGGAATAAGTCTTAGAGGATAAAGGCTGGTTACCAGAGAAATCAACTATGTGATTAGATAGCTGGAAATTTCATCCCCACTCTCTGTCCTCTGCCCTCTGCCCTCTGCCCTCTGCCCTCTCCCTCTGCCCTCTGCCCTCTAGAAGGGGGTGGCATATTTGCTTAGAAAGCTTCATGCCCTCCCCCACACCTTGCCCTGTGCATCTCTTCCATTTGGCTCTTCCTAAGTTGTAGCCTTTACTTTATAATAAGCTAGTAATAGTAAGTAAGGTGGTTTCCTATGTTCTGTGAGCTGTTTTTTGGCAAATACTGACTCCAAAGAGGGAGCCATTGGAACCTTTCATTTATAGCCAGTTCATTTATAGCACAGGTCATACAATCAGACAGTTGCAACTGGTATTTGAAGCAAGGACATCTTTGTGGGAGTGAATCTTTAACCTGTGAAATCTGTGCTAGTAGGACATACAATTGGTTGCCTAATGTGAAGAAAAAAAGAAAAACCCACAAATTTGGTGTCGAAGTGTTGAGCAGAACAATGTTCTTTTTAGTAACTCTATGCAGATATTTGAAAATGGCAAGGCACCCAGCTCCTTCAGAATAGGGATGAGATCATCGCCTGCTAGAGTGAGTTTCAGCTCTGTGATGAAGGTCTAATATGCACTGGCTCTTGAGCTGCCGCTGCTGCCCTCTTCTCAGTCCTCTAGAGGGAAGATCCCTGTACTAGCTTGCCAGACATTACCAATCAGCTGAGGATTCCTGCTCCATTTAGATAGTGGTAAATTATAGCTCTGTTAGAGTTCCTATTCCTGGGCTCTGAACGCTAGTTATTACTTCTTTCAGTGTTAATTACCCTCCTTGGACTCAGGAGCTCTCTGGCCACGGGAAAAGGTAGCAGCTGGCCATTCCTTGTTACTCTCTGGCATTCCCTGCTACTGGCCACTCATAGTGTTACCAGCTCTGGCTGCTGGCAGCTTTCAGCATCAGTGGCCTTTGGTGTTACCAGTGCCTAGTACAGAGTCCAGCATCCTCTGTGCAAGACAGAAATCACACATAGGCAAGACAATGCTGTCTAGAAGATCTAGAAGGTTTTATTAGGACTTATACTGCAGCATAAGGATGAGCAGTGCACAGGCTGAACCTGTCAAGGGTAGAGGAAACTGGTTTATAAAGAAAATAACAAAAGCTGCTTGCTCATGCACAGTGTCAGACTCTCTACATGCTCATGGGTAGGGGGACCTAGATGAGGCGGCTGCAGAGTAGTTCCCACCTTTAATACCTTCCACAGCTAAAGCAGACATCCCCCCAAAAGGCTGTGGGATGCCTGAAGCAGCCCAGGTTGCCTGCAAGGTGTCCACAAGGACTGAAAGTACCTGTTGGAAGGTGTCAGGGCCTTCTCTCCTATCACATGACACCTTATAGAGAATGAGCACTATCATGAATTCTACTCGGTTTAACCTTCGTATTACCATAGTGAAATTTCTTAGCCTAGCTTTAACGTTAAGGCCCTGTTTATAGAGAATTTCCAAAATGTTTTCAAGGTCATAGGAGATTTTTGTTCTCTGCTCATATACTTCAAATAACAGCGTAAACATACTGTTTTATATATTTATTTCATAAAACCATGAAAGCTTTTTTTTTCTTAAAAAAAGGGGTTGGATATTACCTGTTAATAGTGCTCAGAATTTCAGAAGTTTGACAGTGACAGAGTATCAAAAACAAGACAAGATGTCATAGTAAACAAGGCTGTCCTAGTCTTGCTAGCCTGTATCCCCAAACTTAGAGCTTAACCTAACCAACTCATCTGTTTCAAGAAGAAAATCTACATGTGACAGTTTTAAAATGTTGATTTCTGACATTTATTTGATAAGATAGTCTTTGAATCTTTTAGTTAAAAAATTATTGTAGGTTCTTCAAAAACATTTACCCCAATTATATACTATGTACATGGATAAGAAAAATACTGACATTGAGTGTCCCTAGTTGCCTTCCTATGGGAATTGAGAGTTTTTTTTATAAATGTATGTTAGTATACTTTTTAGGGTATGAATATTTTAATTTTTTTGAATTTTATGCACATGTTTGTTTATTCTCTACCTAGATCTAACTGGCTCAAAAGCCCAGATGATGATTCTGACCAGCTCTTTCGTATGGTGGCAGAGGTCTTCATCCTGTGGTGTAAATCTCATGTAAGGACACTTTTGAGCTCTCGATTTTATGAAAGTTTAAAAGACTTTCTTGTAATGTTTGCTTTTTTATTTCCTGCACTTAGAACTTCAAGAGAGAAGAGCAAAATTTTGTGATTCAAAATGAAATTAACAATTTGGCATTTTTAACTGGAGACAGCAAAAGCAAGATGTCAAAAGTAAGTCCTTATAAGTCAGTTCTGAAGACTCTTGACCTGACCTTAGCCATGTCTAGAATCTATCCCAGGTTTTGAGGGGATTAGAAATCTACCTCATTTAGATCAAATGCTGTAAGCAATAGTCTCTCCTGTTGTTTCTTGGAGAATGAACTGGAAGAAATGGCTCTTAAATAAGCATGGTCATCACATTTTATGAATAAATAGCTGCTCATATGTCAAAAAGTTTAAGATTCAAAATTTGCCTAAGGCATTCAAGAGGACTCCAAAACAAATTTCATTTGATAGTTTAAAAATGAGACTCTCTATACATGTAGCTGGGTGCTATGTTGTCTGCGTATAATTCCAGAGCTCTGGAAAGCTGAAGCAGGATGATCACAAGTTTGAAGCTCAACTTAGCAAGACCCTTTCTCAAAAATCAAAAAGAACTGGAAATATAACTCAGTAGAAAGACCCTAAATTCAATACCTGTGCCACAAAATATAAAATGCAGATAAAATACACATACTTAGAACCACCTTTCAATTAACAAGAAAGAAATAAGCTTGCTTTGGAGATTTCAATACAAATGCTCCTACATTATGCTTATTTTTCTCCTGTTCAGAACATCAAATGCCTAATTTTCTTTTTGTTTCAAATGTGATGACCTCTTAATGGCTTCTGTTTATTTTCCACTCAGAAAGCCAAGCATCTGCCCATCTCCCTGCAGGAAATGTTTGGAAGAGGGCATACCAGACATCTGTCTGGGGAAAAAAAAACTAGGAAGGAGGACAGCCGGGGTCCGTGAGGGGAAAACTAGCTTCCTGGCTCTTCCTGAGTCAGGGCTGCATAAGAAGCTTCATTCTTTAGATTGGAGACACTTCCCAGATATACTCCTTCAGGCGTATACACAAAAGCAAAGCCCCCTTTAATGTGATGTCTTGTTGTGGCTTAACCTTGACCCTGTTTCCCCAAGAACTGGGCCTCAGTGAGGGTGGGCTGCATATGTCACGCCTGAGATACACATCTCTCTCATTGCCAGGACAGCGCCACCTTTGAGGAATGTGACGGTGGCATGTGCATGGGTACCTTCACAAATAAGATTCAGTGCTGGAAAGAAGGGAATCATAGGTTCGTAGCAAAGACCTTGAGAAACTTTTCTGCAGCCCTTTGGGATGAAAGGCCATGTTTAGACAACTGCAGCCAGGGGCAGGTGCGACATCACAAATGAAGGCCAGCCACTAGAGCTCCTCCAGGTTTCAAGCCAGCGCTGGCTGTCTGCATTCATCCTAAACTTTATGTTTCTTCTGTGCTTTAGCTATGTTGGCACCAGCACTTCTTGCAGCATCCAGAAATCAACTGTTGGAGTTTAGAATCCACTCAAGTGTACACTAGGATTCACTTCTAGTACATACACCACTCA